>BKCH01001473.1:0-102595 GCA_008635985.1 Ficus erecta
GGTATCCAATCAAAAGTAGTAGTGGTCCCCTAAAATATGAAATTTTCCCATGTATATATATATATTTATATAGTGTATATATATGAGATAAGTATGCATTTGTAATATTGTTGTTGGCTTGCTAGCTAGTACTCTATTAATTCCACTTCCAAACTACTTATGCTTCCACTTTCGGAACAGATAATATTTAACATAGAAAGGTATTATAATAATTTGTTGTCGATAATAATTATATTAATACACACATGTATAAAAAGTCCATATCCCTTGTCCCTTGATTGTGATAACTAATAAATTACAATATTAATATTACGTTCACTAGCTAGCTACTTAGTTAATACTATATGGAAATTAAGTAGTACTTGAGTAGAAAGATCAAAAGGGTTAATATTATATATAATTTACAGTTTTAATGATGTTTCAGTAAGGTACGTTGTTGCTAAAGAACTTCACATTGATTCCAATGATGCCAATATCTAAGTGCAACTTTTACCCGTTGGACTTTTTTCTACCAAAAAAAAAAAAAAAAAAGGAAAAACTTTTACACATTGGACTAGAACAACTAGATCTAAATGCTCACATTAATTGCTATCACAGCTATATAGCCTGCGATTTTTAATTCATAGAACTAGCATTAGAGACAAAGTTTGAAAGTAAGAGATCATGTGAGGTACATTCCAAATAGAAAGGGGATATAACTGGTTAAATAAAATATAGCACTTTACAAGGGTTGAGGTGTGAACTAGTTAAGTCACTTTCATTACCGCTATTTTCACTTAAGTGAATTAAAAGTGTGTGCTTTAATAAGGAATTAGGAGATCATGAAGTACATTTCAGTTCATATGTCTCTTTATTTATGTCTATTTCTGTATCTATATCACATCATATACTTAATTAACATAATTAATTGACGTGACAGAACTAATAAAAAAATATTTTTGACTAACGTGTTATAAATTTTATAGAAGAAATATAAAGGAATATAAATAAATGGACACTCTAGCCTGGGATCTAGTTTCAGTCATTACTTTATATTAATTAAAAATAATGACATGTTATTTATTTATTTATTTTAGCTTTGCTAGCTTTTCCAGGTAAGGCGGGGCTTAATTAATTTTCAGACATCTATCTAAAGAGTACTCAGAACATTGATGTATCCACTAAAAAGCTGCATTGTGTTATATATATATATATATATATATATATATATGTATGTATGCATACACACATGATATATATAAAAGCATCCTAGCTATTCCTAATGTGGTTTACAAAGGAAGGCTCTGTATAACTAAAAGGGTAGAATACTATAATGAGTTATAAATTGAATTTACCCAAATAAAAGAAAAGAAAAGAAAGTGATATAATTAAATTGGACATTAATTAATCTTTACGTACGTTAATTATTCTGTAAAGATCAGTCTGGATTTTTAGCTAGGTCCCAATGTGTACCAGACATGCAATTTATGAATCTTATTCTTCTACTAAATTTGTACCTTATCATATATAGCAAAGGCTTAAATCCAGTATCTGATGTTATGCAGTACGAACTTCAATTATTATAAATGTAAACTTCAGTTATTAAGAATGTGAATTCATGCGGAAGGAAATGTAGTTAAAATGAATGTGATTTCCCTTTATTTTACATTTTTTTCTGCATGAATTCATATTTTTAGTAACTAAATTTTATATTCATAATAACTTAAATTTACATTATCGGATACCATCTGGTATCAAATTTAAGACCATTTATATATATATATATATATGCTTGTTTTTTTTTCCCAAAAAAAAAAAAAAAAGGAGAAGAAATAAAGAAGAAAAAACAAGCTTAATTATCATGGTTTGCAGTTTGCACTTTAGGCATATGATTCTAGGTTTATATTATATTCTTGGACGTATACTTCTAAAAAGACTCCAAGCAAGGGCACGCGTAAATCACCTTTTCAACTTGGATACAAAAGAAAAGAAGAGAATATACTGTTTCATTTTCAAGTATTAACTTTACCATTTGGCCATATTATGCTAATTGCCTAGCTATAATAAGTAGGACTATCATTTTGCTCCAATATATTTTCTTTTATTGAAAACTATATTTTTGTTCCTTGTTTTATGACTTTGGGAGTCAATCATTAAGATCATCACCGACTAATAAATAAATCAATGGAAAAAATAACGATATTATGGGCGATTTATATATATATATATATTCGAGAATATGTATAGTAGATATATTTTGCTAGCTAGGTTTAGCTTTTCTTAATTAAGATTAAATTAGGCACACACATGAACAAATTTGCTAATAGAATAATATGAACGACATAGTCTATTCATTTGTACCGTTAACAATTATTAGGGCTCATTTGTTAGATATAGCTTTTACTTTTACGTTTGATCTCTAGGAGAATAGTGGAAAAGACTATGACTTTTGAAATCATATTTTTTAATAAATTATTCTAAAATTGTTTAATAAACAATAAAATTATTAGAATGAAACTTATAACATTTCAGTAAAATTATGATACAATTCTCAAAGTTAATATTCATAAGAGATTTTGATCAGAAGCCACACTTGTGACTAGCTTAATTTCAAACTTTTTACTCAAACACTTCTATAAGTTTTGTTTTGTTGTGTTTTTTTTTTTGGTTGCAATCTATTAAGCAACATTTTTTTTTTGTTGGTAGAATATTAAGCAACATGTATACTTAGAGAAATGAGTTGCTTTATTATTGTAGTGAGGATTAGTCATGATCATAAACTAATTGCAAGGATCTTTCTTTCTTTAATTTAATTTTGTTTTTTTTTTCTTTTTCGGATATTTCATATATATTATTTGTAGAAAGCTAGCTAACGAAACACTATTAGCGGTATACATCTTTAAACCCCAAATTATATCGAACGACATACAATATACAAATACAATAGAATCTTACCTGATCAACGTAGAATTACTCCTTAATTTATAATGTAGATGACAAAAAGGGAAGGATTGAGGAATATTTACCTATTTATTAATTTTATGTTTATTACTTTTAATTTTTTTGGCAAATTAAAGGATGAGGAATGGCAAGTTGCCATTAAACACTAAAACAAAGACTAATTAATTAATGAGAGAGTAATTAGCAGCAAATGGAGATAATGATGAGCCATATATATATGTATAAAGTACGTGTGTACGTATATAGCAAGAGAAATAAATGACGGCCTGAAGCTTGCTAGCATCTAAGCACATGGCTTCTGATCATATTTTTAGTATAGCTCTCCTCTGCTACAATTTTTAGGCCACGTTTATATGTATGTGTGTGTGTATATATATACATGTACACACACATACATGCATATGTTATATATACACACTATTCTACACACCCCAAAAGGATTCTAGGGTTGTTCTTGTAAATTTTGTTGCAGTTATTTTTTCTTGGAGAGGTAGAAAATTACTAGAACCGTACTTTTTCGTTATATTCTCATTGTACTGGTTAATAAAATAACTTTTTACAGCCAAGGACTTTAGTTTGTCAAAAGACTAAAAGTTACATCAATTTGTTGCATTCAGAAGTAGCTAGCCCTAATAATGTTGAGTACTACTTCATGCTGATCTTGTCAAGATTTTCTCATATATATATATATTTGTGTGTGTGTGTGTGTGTATGTATATGTTTACTTACCTAACAAGAGAGAAGAGAGAAATAAATATTAAAGAGAAGGACAAAACTATATACATGCATGTATATGTATATATGTGTGTGTGCGTGTGTAGATATATAGGCGACGAAGTAGACATCATGAGGCTAATTTTTGAACAAGTAGCGAACTCCACATTCTTCAACTACTGGAGGAGACAAAATTGTACTGCAAAAAGCAAATTAACTGAAACTTGAATTCTGATCATGTGATGAGGAATTGCATGGCAATGTTTCTAAGCATATAATTTATAAACGACACGCTTTTCATGCCTAGCTATATATATATATATATATATATATATATATAGCGCATAATATATTTCTTTTCAAGAATTGGGTGGGGAATCCTAATTAACTAGAGAGGGTACGACACTAGTTGTATGATCATTATGTTTTGATCTCTCGTGTTAAATAATTTGCTTCTTATTTTGAAATAAATTTACTTTATTTTATATATCAGACTGCATCTCAGTTCTATATTTAAGATATATGTTCTTACTTTGTGTTATTTGTAACATGATCAGGTTTCTACAAGTAGTTATGTGTATGATGTTTCATGATCTCGAGTCTTGACAGACTGCTTTTCAAGAGAGATGTCACTTGTATAACCGATTTTGCATGTATATATAATATACAAACAGACACACACACACGCAGAACCAAACTAGACGAATTGCAGAAATCCTTTATTCACTTTGTCTGTGAATGATTTACAATTCAGTTTTTATGAATTTTCTTTTCTTTGTTAAGAAATCATCAAAATTAGCTGCAGATTTATTTATTTATTATTTTATTTTTTTTTACAAAATGTATTAGCTGAAGAAATTGAAGTTCATGCAGATATATATCCAAAACACACACGACAACTTTTTTGCCTTCTTTTTTACTTTCTTTAAAGTTATTTCAAAAATAAAAGTGCGACATTTAATTATTTCACATCTCAGCAACAAAGGACAGAGTGGTAGCATTTTAAAACTATTAATTAAGTTTATTAATTTGGGAACTTATAGAGAGAGAGAGAGAGAGGAGTTGTAATTAACTAATATCGGCTGTTGTCACGATATTGGGGAAGCATGATTGTGGGGTTACAAAATTTAGAAAAAGGGTGTCGAGAAAGTGAAACCACACATGTCCAAATATATGGTGGAACTAGAAAAGAAATAAAGCAAGAAAAAAAAAAAAAAAAAAAAGCTGTTAGATATCATTATCAGAGCCCTAGTAAAGGGCGTGGGTGTAGGGAGGGGTGGCTATTGTGACTCACCTCTCAATCAACTACATGGCTCTAATCATAAGTGATTGCCCACACTTTGTTATTATAGGCCCTTTAAAACCCCAAAAAAAAAAAAAAAAAAAAAGTTAATCCTAAGAGTGCGGGCGTGTGTAATGAGAAAAATGGGCATGTGTAACGAAATTAAATAACAAAATTAATTACTTTAAAAACAAGAAGAGAAAATTGGAAGTTTGGAACTAGATCACTAGAATTAGTTTGGTTGAGACTTGAGAGAGAGAGAGAGAGAGAGGACCTTGTACGAGTGAGTTTTGGGGTTGTGAGTTGTGACCTTCTTTGTATTTTGTTATATATATTTGTGGGGCTGAGAGAGATGACCAAAGATTTATAATCTCCTCTCTGATCAACCTCTGCCACTCTTTGCAGAAGCATCAAAAGCTCTCTCTCTCTCTCTCTCTCTCTCTCTCTCGCTCTCTCTCCTTCTCTTTCTCTCTCGGACAAGGTAGGATTTTTTCTCTTGCTTCTCTCTTCCTTGTTTTTTTTTTCTTGTCAAGAAACCCAAATCTTGCTTTTTTTTTTTTTTTTTTTGTTTTTCTACCCTGATTTCTACAACAGTTTCTCTCAAAGCATTTCATCGTAGAATCAATATGTTTTGTGTGCTTTTGTTTATGCCCATCTCTTAACACGCCGGAAACGGCAGCTTGAGGCTGAAACCTAATTAAATTCTGCTCCTTTTTCGCTTTCTTTTTATTTTTCTTTTCTCTCGAAATAATCCTTTTTTTGCCCACATGGGGAAAACCCAAAAATCTTTGAAGAGAGAGCTTTATAAGCTATTGTGAACAAATTTTTGTACCAAAATTTGGGTTAACAATAATATTAATAATAATCAAATTTCTGACTTTTCATTTCCATTTTCTTTGTGGTTATTTTTATTTATTTATTATTTTACTGTTTTGTTGGGGTGCTATTGGGGTTAGAAATCTAAAGATTGCAATGGCAGGTTTTTTCTGGGATTAGCAGCTGCAGCAGCTGTAAGCAGAAAAGTATGAGGGCTCTCAGGGTGGGTACTGCCAGCTTGCAGATGAAGAGCAAGAACAAACAAGCAACAAATTAAACACCACCAATTGTTTTTCCTTTTTCTTTTTTTTTTTTTAAATAAAAGAAATAGTCAGTGAGTGTTAGTACATTTTACATACGTCAGTACAACATAAAAGGAGAAAAGAAAAAAGGGCAAACTTTAGAAGAGGATTAGGAATCTGGATTTCCAAAGGAATCACCACCACCACAACCACAACCACAACCCCCACCAGCAGCCACTGCTACTTGATGTAGATGCCATCCTCCACAACCAGACAACCCAACCAGAACATGCAAAACCCAGAAGAGGGACAGTCATCAGCGCCACCACCACCAGAAACGACAACATGGGAATGAAGGGCGTCGTCGGAGGCGGCGAGATCGTCCAGGTCCAAGGCGGCCACATTGTCCGCTCCACCGGCCGGAAAGACCGCCACAGCAAGGTCTACACAGCCAAAGGCCCGCGCGACCGCAGGGTCCGCCTCTCCGCCCACACCGCCATCCAGTTCTACGACGTTCAAGACAGGTTGGGCTACGACCGCCCCAGTAAAGCCGTCGACTGGCTCATCAAAAAGGCTAAATCCGCCATTGACAAGCTCGCCGAGCTCCCGCCCTGGCACCCCACTGCTAATTCTGAGCCTGACCCCGATAATGACCCGAATGTTCCTGTCTCGGGAGAGGTGGACATCGGGTCGGAGGAGCAGTCCGGGTACGGATTTCAGCTCCAGAGGGCGCAATTGAGTGCGGGCGAGAACACCGATTTCATCGCCGACACGATGAAGTCGTTCTTCCCGACAACGACCTCGGTGGCGGCGAATTCTTCGATGAGTTTCCAGAACTACGCGCAGGACAGTCTTCCGACGCAAGATTTGGGGCTCTCGCTGCACTCCTTCCAGGACCAGGGCGGCGGTGAGCACCACGCGCCTCCGAGCGAGCAGGCGATGTTCGGATCCGTGGTCGGGTTCGGTTCGAGTAGCTTCCAGAGGATGGTGGCGTGGAACGGCCACGATAATCAGGCAAGCTGCGGCGAGAGCAGGGGATTCGCTTTCCACGCGCCGCCGACGATGACGGCGCCGCACGGCGGCCAGCAACAACAGCATGGCTTGCTAGGGCAAGGCTCGGCCGGCGCTGCAGCTACACCGTTTAGCCATAATCAGAGGGGAACCCTTCAGTCCAGTTTTTCCACGCCGTTGGTTAGGGCTTGGGATGATCTGCCGTCGATGGCCGCCGCCGCGGCGGCGGCGTCTTCTCAGAGACCGCAGCAACAGCACATTCACCACTCGTCCCCGTCGTCCTCGTCGATTTTCGGGACGCGTTTTGTCTCCGACGGCAGCGGATTGCCGGTGTTCTGTATTCCGGCGAGAATCCACGGCGAGGACGAGGAGGGCCGACACGGCGTCGTTTCTGAGAGGCCGTCGTCGTCTTCCTCTCCGAATTCTGCTCACCATTGAAAAGGAAAAAAAAAATATTTTAAAAAAAAGTAGGAATCTTTTCATTTTCCAATAGGTACGCCGAAAAAGTTTACTTATCGTTTTTCTTTTTCCGTCCCTGTTTGTTTCCATGGAAAAATGTTCATTCCTCAAGGGAGGGGGGGAAAAAAAAAAAGCTTATTCGTTAAAAATTTACATATTTGTTCATCCTCAGAGTAGGCAAAATATCCGTTGACATAATTGGAAACTGTTGCTCAAAACGGAAACTTTTACATCCCCGAAGCTCTGTTAAAAATAAATAAATAAATGATAAAGGAAAATCTCATTTTACCGTAGACTGACAAAGTTTACTACTTTTTCTCAACAGGTTGTGCTCATTAAGGATAAAAATTCCAGAATCGGAGAAGACAACAGTTCGGTCAATTCAATCGTCTACAGAGGGGAAGAAACAGAATCTGGTTTGAGAATTTGAGATTGTTCAGTATTTCTTCTTCTTTTTCCATTTTTCCCCCCTTCCCCAATCAAATATTCAAATTTGATCCTTTTTTTTTTTTTTAATAATTTGTGGAGATGCACAAGTGATTATTTTAAGTGTGCTCAACTCTTGTCTGCTACATTTATATGTTCTGAAATTACATTGCCTAATTCTGAAGTTTATTTATTTATTTTTTTGTTCAAAACCTAAATTTAAAATTGTAAACCTAAAATTAGAACACTATTGTAGTTGAAATTAAGTTGAAATTATATATTCCCACAAACGTTGGTTTAACAATAGAGACGTACAACGTTTCGAATCAATTGACCCAATTACTCTTAGGAAACAAACCATTCCACTGTTTGGTGTCAACCGTCAAAAACTGACAAGTAATTTCTTGTGCCTTTGTCTGTAATGTGGATTTAGTGATCCAATTATTCACTAGTTAATTAGTCCGTAAATATGATATTTACAAATTTATTTTATTTTTAGTCCATATGAATTTAAGATTTTTCATTTTATCTATTTATAAAGAAGGGTCTTTTTTTTTTTTTTTTTTTAAGAAAAAACTCATGATAAAAACTGTACTTGTATCATCAAAGCAGAATTATTTTCATATTAAACCGTTGAAAAATTAATCTAATAATTTTAAAAATTGATAATGGTACAGTTTCTTTCTAGCATATATATATATATATATATATATATATATATTTTTTTTCCCCTTCAGTCCAAAAAAATCTGCCACATTTTAACTGTTTCCGAAAACATGGGTCAGTTTTTTGATCTTTCACCTAAGCGTCCGATCTTTACTGTCTTGGCCATTGGTAAATTGTAGTAGATTGTACTTTTACGAAAAAAAAACCTAAATAATAAGGTTTAATTATATATATATATATTTGCTGAAGAAAGGTTTAATTATATTTGATCTAGCTAACATATTAATGATGAATTATAATGTATTTACTCCTAATAATAAATGACCTATTTATTTTAGTTGAATCAATCATTTACACTGTATATGTTACTTACTTTAAATATATTTAAAACCTCCGTATTTACTTTAATTGTTTACCAGTGTCGCTATATGAAATTAGTTTCTCTTTTTCTTTATTATAGTCACCTCTTCATGCCACAGTTTCTGCCACGTTACTGGCCAGAAAACCAGTCTCAGACAGACCATCAATATTTTTCACGCATTCCATTCCGCTTGTATTATATGCATGCATATACTGTACATAATAACTTAATGAGGCAAAGATCATCGAGAATCTTATTCCACAAAATGTCTTTACTGTTGTTGATCTTAAAATGTACAGATTTTATGCCAAAATTCGTAGTTTCATTTTTCTCCAATAAAGAAAATCATGAATACTAGCTCTTTACGTACACACACACATATATATGTGTGTGTATTAATTAATATATATATATATATCATTTTTTTTCTTCGCTTAATCTTTTCCGTTACTTATTGAGATGTTGAATAAATTAACTTTTTTGACGTGTTACAAATGCAAGGAATATATATTGTCTTTTAAAGCTGAATAGAACGTTTGGTTAGACAATTAGCTGAGAACAATGCAAACCATCCTAACTGATATTATATCTATATATATATATATATATATATATATATAACAGGAGAACGCGCGTCCAAACTCTAGCTAATAAGAGGCAAAGGCTTGTGTACACTAGCTATATATGATCAGCAGCCTTGTAACAATTATAAATCTAGGAACCCAAAAAAAAAAGGAGAGAGAGAGATAAAAAGAAATCGTCGATACGGCTAATAAAAATTCCAAGAAAAGAAGGGGAATTGAGACAATTTACTACTCTCTGATTTGGACACTGAGCAGTGCTAAAATGTGTCGATCGAACAACTCCTCACAAATCACCTTCGACGTCCAAAACACCGAATGACCAACACAATTCTGTAGGCAAACAGCATTTAACTCTTGCTTCCAAAAGAGAAGCTTCCTGTGAAGGACCATACCATAAAGATCAAAAACACGCAACTACACCCCCAGTATAATCTTAATATATATAAAAACTTACATATATCGTTCTTGATTGGTCCTTGCATGTAAAGTCAACATATACATATGATTTTTCTTTCATTTAATCAGCATTATACATATATATGTGTGTGTATATATACATATAGAACAAAACGGCAGCAACCTGTAAGCCCTGTACCAATATTGTCACGTTAGATTACAGTTACACAACACAAAAGAAAATATTTGGACCACTAACTTTTTATGTACATCGCGAGTAACGACTCTATATATATAGGAGAAAACAAATAAATTGTATGAATGAATATAAATTATTTATTTTCTCCTATAACTACAGCCTTGTGTGTGTGTGTGTGTGTGTGTGTGTGTTACTGTGGCTACACGAAGCAAACAATGGCATCTTCACTTGGTGAGCTTTCCGTAACATTTGGAGATCAGTAACCATTCCAGCTTCAATCAACTTCTCAATAAAGAGAGTTTGTGCTTTCTATGTGTGTGCATATCTATCTATATATTTGAATTTGGGGTGGTGGGGATTCGTACTCTATACCTTTAAGTAACATTAAATACAGTATTATTATTAGACTATATTTGTAACCACTACTTTCTACGTATACAGTTATAAAAGATAATTTAATTATTATTTTTTTAATTAAGAAAAGATAATTCATGTTAATTCCACTGTTGAGGTAAATTGTTCAGACTTCAAATCGTTTATATTTTTAAGTAAGTGACACAAATTAAGAGACCATTGTATTAATATGACATAAAAACTTAACACTAGACTTATATGACACAAAATTAAACTAAAACTAACTAAAATTTGTGTCATCTTGGTCAAGAGTGAGAAATTTGTGTCATGTTAGTCGATAGATTAAACAAAAATAATTATTTAGGTAATTTTCTCAATATATATATATTTTTATTTAAAAGAAAGGAATATTGCGTACTTAGCTCACTGAATTGTGGTGTACATCCTTCCCATGAGGGACTATATGCAACTTAGTAACGGGCCTGACTTTTAATTAGAGGCCCACCTTTTTTTTCCTCGCTATATTCCTAGAGAAAATGAGGTGAAATGCCCAAAAATACACATAGTTGTGAGGGTGATTTGTAAATTGTAGGATTGCTCAACAAAAAGGACCTTCTGAATATTACCCCAGTTATAATCGTTTTAGAGGGTGTATAGTTGGTCCATTTGAATTAAAGAATTATAATTATTTTGATTGAAGTTCAGTTGAGTCTAATTTTGAAATTGTGCGTTTAGTTTATTAGAGTTAAAAAGTGTAAAACGTGATCGTCTTGCAATTTTATGTAATTTATATAAAAAAAACGTCTTATTTGAACTCAGAATAACAAAGTTATAAATTTTTAAAATTTGATTTTGATTTGTAAATACTGAAACTGAGTTTATTTAAAAAAAAAAAAAAACAATAAGAGTTAAATGGTTAAAATTAGTGTGCGAAACACCTACTTAGTATTCTGACATCTAATTAAATAAATAAAGAGCGTCAAAAATCTAAGTAAGAGGGAAAAAAATAATCATGTCTATTTGAATGGCTATTTACATAATTTTTTCTTGGTGTTATGTATATCGCAACTGAAAAACAGAGTTAGGATTTGTGTCGTGTTTTTTTTTTTTTTTTCCTCTGCTTCAATTTTTTTTTTCTTTCTTTTTAATTTTTAATTTTTAATTTTTTGCTGAAATTTCCTTTACGTAGTTGATTGTCATTGTGCTAAGACTAAATAATTCTAATTAATTAGATGTAGGAAAAATAGTGAGAGAGATCATTGTTCAACGGAAAGAAAAATCCTTTGTTGACTTAGAGCTACCAAGATGATAGTCTTAATTAATAAATTATACATAAACACAAGTTATCCCATTTCTAAGGGGCCAAATTAAGATCTCTACATACCATAGCCCCACGTTGTTTCCTCGTCTTACGCTATTTAATTATAGACCATTATTACTTGAATTGAATAGGAGGAGTATTTGGAATTACATTAAAAGAAGATGATATTTTCTAGGCGTCAACATGACGATGAGGGCACAAGCATGAAGTGTACTTGAGTCTGTGGTTTAGGCCAGGCTTAAGATTATTAATCCTAAACTGACCATAAACACATTACACAAAGTTTTAGCTGGTCAAATATCATGACACGAAACATTTTTAAGCCTAATTGATGATAGATCAAATTGACATGATATGACTTAGCAAAACAAAACACGACACGCTTGACATCTCTAATTAGACTACTGCACTTGAAATATAGCAAAGAACTCAGTAAATTGTAGGAATAGTACAAAGTTAATATCTAACACAATTATAATTAATTAATATCTGAACCAATAATATCCTTAGATTATGGATAAGAAAAATCTATCAATATATTATTTACTTAAATATGAATCAATTCTAAAGTAGTTATATTGCCTAATTAATAATTTTCAAAATGATGTATCGTAACTATTCATGGTCGATTTCATATTCATTTGATATGACAAAAATTTGGTTGATAATGTAAAATATCAACATAGCTGATTTTAATAAAGATAACAAGACACATATCAAGATGATCAATACAAAAAAAGCTAAATACTTAATAGATCTAAAATGACAAAAAAAAAAAAAAAAAGATTAGATGACAAAATATAAAATATAAAATATAAATCAAACACACACTACATTAACAAAATTTATTAAAATAAATGATATTATAATTATCAGATATAGGTATAGTAACGGGCAACAAATTACATAATCAATATCACACACATTATGATTATGATAACAATGATACAATTATCAGGCTAATATCCATTAAAAAGTTAATAATTATGTCTTTCATGGGATCCGTTGAGAATATAAGTTTTTTTAAAGTTCAAAATATGCAGTTAAAATCCTTATCAAACTATGCGAATTATGATTTTTTGGGTAACTATTAACTACCAAACAAGCTAAAAAAAATTACATAAATAAGCAAAATCAAGTAATTAGATAGTGCATTATATATGTTCATAAATTACATTAAAATAAAAGAGAATTACACTGACACCCTTGTGTTTTTTCAAAATTACAGAGGCACCTCATTGACCAAAACTAATAATACCAACACCCCTTGTCTTTAACTCTGTTAAGTAGAGGTTTGAAATGACTAAACTACCCCAAATAATTGGGGTCGTTGATTTATAAGCCTAAATCACAACCTTCCAATTCTTTTTTGGAAAAATGTCATAAATTCCCCTTGAATTTTGTCACTAGTATCAATATGTCCTTTGAATTATGAAATGTACCTATTGTATCCCCTGATTTTAACATGTGTGTCAAATTGCTCCTTCAATTAGTTGCTGTTAGTTTTTCCGTTATCTTTAATGTCAAAATGCGTCATGAACTTTGCATTTGTGTCAAAATGTCCCATAACCTTTAATATTGTTTGACACTATGATATTTAATATTTGTATCAAACTGTCATGTTTATATTATTTTAATTATCTAAAACTATATATAGATATATATTATTATAATAAAGTGATATGCATATTTTTTAACACACTTTTTTTAATACTTATTTTAAAGTTTATTTGGGTAATGAGTTTACTTAAACGTAACCATTGTTGGTAGGATTCAGATGCAAGATTTTGATTTCAAATACGCTGTTTACTTGGCCAACATAATTTGAAATCATAGTCGTAATGAATTTCATTTATGTGTTTGTTTAAACCCATAATAAGAATAAGTATTATAAATTTACTCTGATATCCATTTTTAGTCATATTTTTTAATTTAAAAAATGATTTGCTTGCATATTTTGGTATCAATCATAATTAAACTAAAAATTGTAATGTTAGAACGATAAAAATAACGAACATAAGTTTTGTAGTCATTTTTGTTTAAGAAAATAAAATGAATGTAAATTTGAATTAAAAAAAAAAGCAAAAAAAAAAAAAAGTGGGTCAGAAAACGATACATTTTCTTTTAGTAGAAAAAATAAAAATTTTTTACATGTTCTAAAATATTTAGATAATTATACAATGTTAGATAAATGAAATAAGATATATGGGGCCAATGGACACAAATATTAAAGATCATGAATCACTTTGATACATATATTAAAATTGGGGAGTACTTTGACTCAAATAATGAAGAATATCAGGGGGTATTTTTACACAAATGCAAAGATCATAGGGCATTTTGATGCAAAAGTAAAGTTTAGGGGGCATTTTGACATTAAAGATAATGGAAAAACTAACGGCAACTAACTGAAGGGATAACTTAACACACATGTTAAAGTTCAGGGGGCACAATATGTACATTTCATAGTTCATGGGGTATATTGACACGAGTGACAAAGTTTAGAGGGAATTTATAACATTTTTCCTTCTTTTTTCGAAACAAAATTCCATATCCTCTCCTACAAACAGATCTGTTGCAAAAAAAAAAAAAAAAAAAAAAAAAAAAAAAAAAAAAAAAAGATCCAGTAATCCTCTTACCCCCAACCACTCCTCTCCCCAATGAATCCAGAATCACGGTGCCGCCGTCATGCCACCATGGTCGCCGGATTTCACCCAAGTGCTAAAGCTGAGTCATTTGAGCTTGTAACAACAATGGGCTCGCTATGGGATCTCTGTCGCTTATAACCCACAACCAAAATCTTCAGTGACGGAGACAAGATTTATTCGTAAGGGGGCCAAATTTTTTTTTTTTTTTTTTTTTTTTTCTGATCAAGCCACTAGGCTCACTATTATTTATTGATTTAATAAAACTGTTTTAGTTCTTAAAATTCAAATTGTTCGCCCAATAAAATATGAGTGATTATATTTACACGCACAATATTAATAAATATTCTCTCCACCTAATAATGTTTCCTAACATAAACATATAGTAAATCTATCATTTTATATATGCTTTTATAAAATATCACATTTAACCCTCTCATACACCCACTTTTATTTTAGTTTTAATATTAAAAATAAGTTAACAAATCTAAATAAGAAAAAATATATATATTTTTTCATTCTCAAAAAGAAAACAGAAAGCCATTTCAAAAAAAAAAAAGATAGAAAGAAAGAAAGAAAGAAAAGAAAACAATAAGTATATTTAAAGAGAGAGAGAGTGAGGGAGGAATAATATTGAAGAAAAACTCAAATAATGTCTAAGTCAAAAAATCAAGAAATATCATATTGTATTTTAAAAAAAATACATAAATATAAAATCATGTAAACAAACATGACAAAAATAAATAAATAAAAATAATAATAATATAAAAAATCACATAAAATCATTTTCAAATACTAAAAGAAAAAAAAACACATAATATTAATGAATTAAAAATTTTAAAATACAAATTCAATAGTTGTTCTTCAAGAGATGTCTTTTCTTTTATTTTTATTTAATTTAAATCCTTCAGGTAGTTATAAAAATTTCTTAAGAAAAGAAATTGATGAAGAAGAATTTAAAGTTTATAAAATGAATAATTTAGAGTTTAGAACAAATTTTTAAAGATTTTTTTTTTTTTTTTTTTTTTTAGTTTTCTTAATACTATTTCTATTTATAGTTAATGTGGTGTATGTTTTTTTCAATTACTTTATAAAAAAAATATTTTCATTTATAGGTATATAGGGGTATGATCATTCTTAATGGTTTTAAGGTAATTTTCTTGTAGGTTAAAAATACATTAAATTTGGGAAAAGCACCAAAATAACATAAATTTAAAGATTATTTCACCAATATGACACAAAAACTTAACACTAGACTAGCATGACATAAAATTAAACTAAAGTTAAGTACAATTTGTGTCATGTTGGTCAATAATTATGAATTTGTGTCATATTGGTCAATAAATTAAAAAAAATGTGGTTATTTAGGTAATTTTCTCTAAAATTTTTTATTGACTTTGTTGGGATATTTATCAATATTATGTGTATAAATAAAATCTCCCTAAAATATAGAGAACTATTAATTTAAGGGTGGGTCAAGACTAATTTATACACATACTTAATATATTAAAATTAACAAAAAAATCCCCACTATATTAAAATTAAAAAAAAAAAAAAAAAAAGAGAAAAGGCTAGGGGGGGCCATGAGTGCATATCTCCATCGTTCATCACCCATCGCGACCGGATCTCAGCAGCTAGCTCTCTATGTTTATCATTTAGGCTGGATGATATTTTTTAATCACCTAATCTAATAAAATGGTTCAATTTTTTTTTTATTTAGGAAAATAGTTGTTTGACATTTTTTAGATTTGCTCAATCATTGACTAATGGTTAATCAGTTATTGACTATAAAATTTGATGATTTATGTTACGGTTAATCAGTGATTGACCGTAAATTAATCGCGGATTGATTATTATGTGTCAATCACTGATTGGCCATTCAAAAAAATTGATTAATCATTTTAGAAAAAACTATTTTTTAACTAATTTTTAAAAACTTCAATTGTTTATTAAAAAGCTTATTTAAAAAAGGTTATTTAGCTATAAATCCCTAATAAAATCTACTGCTAAAAGGTGTGACCTTTTTTTTTTTTTTTTTTTTTTGCATGAACAATTAGATGATGTGTTAAATTGATATTTCAAGATAAAAATGGAATGTTGAGAAAAAAAAATCAAATTATTCTGTTACAAGATTGCAAAACATAATTAAATATATGATTCATTTAAGTAATAATAATAATAATCTATTAACCTTGTTTAAAAGGATGAAAGACACTAAAAGAGTGCCTTTCGTTCTTGTCCCCCATCCCAACCAGCCAAGTGGCATTTTTAAATAAAAAATTAATTTTTTAATTAATTTTTTGTTTGTTTATGTTTTACTTTATTTTGTTTGTCTATTCTGCGTGGGTTTTAAACCCAGCACGTAACAATTTTATATAAAAATAATAATTCAAAAAAAAAAACTTTTAATTAATTTTTTTTTATTTTTTATTTTGTTTTATTTTATTTTATTTGTCTATTTCACACGCGCTTGCACGTGTATTTCAACTAGTTTACTTAAAAAAAAAAAAGTATACTATCACAGATCGATTAACTCTCTTACTATCTCTCAAATGTTTTCTTTTGATACAAGTGTATACTATCAAACATCAGTATTATTAACTTCCATAAAATCAGTATTAATAAAAGTTAGTAAAAACAAAATTAGTAAAAACAAAAAAAACAAAATTACTTTTCCAGCAAAAAAAAAAATTAGTAAAAACAAAATTACTATTAAAGAAGGACTTTTGAAAAAAATAAAGAGTAAAAAAGACACCTTTTCGTTTCAGTAGAATG
The DNA here is from genome assembly GCA_008635985.1 of Ficus erecta. Classification (NCBI taxonomy): domain Eukaryota; kingdom Viridiplantae; phylum Streptophyta; class Magnoliopsida; order Rosales; family Moraceae; genus Ficus; species Ficus erecta. The sequence continues at coordinate 17,192 of BKCH01001473.1, forward strand.
TAAATTGTGACTATAAATGTATGAAAATTAATTCTAATATAAATGTGTTAAAAATCAATTAAACTTCATTAAAAAATGAAAAAACAATTAAACTCATTTGGTTGTGCCAAAATAAGGGTATTTTAATTTAAGAGGGGCATTTTTGATATTGCAAGTATATTTAATGGTCAAACTAATGGTCAACTAACAGAGATGGTGTTTTTGTAATTTTTTTTTTAAAAGTTAGGGAGTGTTGGCGTTATTTGTTTTGGTAAAGGGGTGTCTCTGTAATTTCAGCAAAACACAGAGGTGTTAGTGTAATTAACTCTTAAAATAAATATGCTCAAACATGATATTTCATTTCCAATTGAAAAAAAAAAATTCAAAATAAGAGTAAAACTAGCAGACTATTAAGTTAATTAAAAAAACCAAATACTATAATATTATGCAAACTTTGTTGTTTTTTAAATTGTCACCTCCAAAATAAGTCATGTTGTGTAAATTATTATAATTATTTATTATTTTTTTATTTTTTTTGCTAAAGAAGCTGTGTAATTCATTTACCCAATATAACCCACCAAACCCATTTTCTTATAGTGTAATTCATTTACACTATAATGTTTGTTGAGAGAGAGAGAGAAAATAGAATCTGAGAGAAGAGTTATTAAGAAATAGAAAGTGAGAATGAAAGAAGAGAATTAGTTTTATTTTTAATTGTTTAGTATATATAATAGGAGTAAGAAAATGAATTAATTTACCATACCATTTTATGTATTTATTTATTATATTTAGTTTAAAATGAGGTTATATAAGTAGTTGTCCCTTAACTATCATAACTAATTTTTCTTCTCAAAATCTCTCCACATTTATAAAGGGGTAAATATGGTGGACCTTACTTGTACTTTTTTCTACTCGATTTTTTTTTTGGCACCATTTAACAACCTACTTTTATATTTTCTCTCTTGAAACTTCCCCACCTTCTTCCTTTCTTTGACTTTTATAGTGACATGTTTCTTTTTTTCTTTTCTTTTTTTTTTTTTAAAGGGTGATGTGTTTCTTTCCATTTCCTTTAAAAAAAAAAAAAGAAATATTGAATTTTGTGGTTAGTTACTGAATCAGTGAGAATGATATTGTGAGTAGATAATAGTCTAAGCTCATAAATAAATCCGAGCTAATTAATTACTTGATTACATTCATGAGGTCATGCATATGCTCGCAAAATTGTAAGCTTTTGTGAGATTAAACCTAATTAGGTTTGATGATAACAAAGTCGCGCATCAATTAATACTAATTGCAAAAGGCATAAATGATCAATAAACAATAAGAAAATATCTGATCGGGAGCTGAGAGGAGGTAATTTGGTTAATTGCAAGAAAATTTGTTAGAAAAGTATGTGTTGGTTAACTAGGGATAAACAAGAGAAACAAGAAAATGATTTCTAATTTTGTCCTGTGCTTGTTAAAAAAAAAAAACTGTTAATTTATATTATATATGGTAAAAGTTATGTCATAGATTAAACAAAGATTAGTTTAATTAATTATTGTTGTTTGTCATTAGTCTCGTGTACTATTTTTCTTATAATGCGGACGTCAAGGTGTCTTTCTTAACAACCCTCAACTTATTTTCATTGTTTCACATGGTAGGCCACCGGTGCTAGATTAAAACGATGATTACATTAGAAAACAGAGCAATTCAATAATAATAATAATAATAATAAAAAGGACCTCAGCAGGAAAAAAAAAAAAAAACAATATTTAAAATATGATGAGAAAACATTCTTAAATAGATTGTCTCAAGACATGAGTAGGTAATTTTGTGTCACGTGATTACGTTTATATATATGTGTGTGTATATATATATACACATATATTGTTCCACTTTGCTTTAGACTTTTCCTACCTTCTCTACTAGCTACCACTCTAACCCGTGAGCTATTTTTTGTGTGAGCTTATTTATACCATGTGAATCAAACACATCTTTATTCAGTTAAAACATGACCAAAACAAAAACATAAATATAATATTTTAACTAATTATTGTCGGACTGTCGGTTACCGGCCGCAATTATAAAAGAACTCATAAGGTAAACTGATTTTATGCATAGGGTAGAGAAGTGGAAACATTATCTAAGATTACTGTATTATAAGTTTAACAAATATACTCATATCATATTATTAAAAATCATTCCAATAGATAAGGCAACAATATCTATCAATAGAATAAAAATACAGTTCTTAGCACAAATTAATAATTAATACATCATAACTTTTTAACTTTTGAAAAGAAAAGTGTGCATTAATAAATAATAAGACTCAAAACTTCCTTAAATTATAATTAACATTCAAAATTACATTATGCAATAGACAATAATACAACGTATTAAATATATTAGTTTAGTTTTTTGCGCGGATATTATGATTAAGAAAGAAATCTAAAATAAATAAAGAAAACGTATGAAAATGAACAAAGAAAATGCTTAAAAAAGCCAACCAAAGTACGTTTATCATTTATGAACTAGAAAAAGGTGGAAATAGACAAAGGAAAAAACGAGTACATTCAAATTTAATCAAATGAATAAGAAATTAAAGCTGCACAATAACTAAAATAAACCTTGATCTATAGAATTGCAAGAAATTAATTAAAAAAATTCAAGTAAAAAAATAAGAAAAAAAATAATTAAAAAGTTTTGTTCTTCTTCGTCAATCCAAGGGGGGGGGGGGGGGGGGGGGGGGGGGGGGCGGTGGAAGGTCGTCGTCTCCGAACGCACTACAGGGTGGATCGGCCATTGATGGACATGGGAGGCTGTTCGACGGACGTTGCCGGGAGGGGCAATGTTTCACAAGTTGGGTTCGAGGGAGTTTCGTTGTCGGACGGACGGAGGGGGGTTTCCAAGCTTGGGCTTGCAGGTTGGGGGGGGGGGGGGGGGGTGGGGGGACGATTCGCTGTCGACGGACGGGGGCAGATTCACACCGACAAGTAGGTTTCGCAGGTTTGAGTTCGGCGGGAAGGGGGGGGGGGGGGGGGGGGGGGGGCGGCAATTGGCCGTTGATTGGAACATGGGTTTGGGAAGCTTTCGCTGTCGGAGGCTGGATGGGGTTCATGCCCCGGGGAGGGGGGGGGGGGGGGGGGGGGGGGGGGGGGTGGGGGGTGTGCGGGGAGTGGTTTTCTAGTTGAGGATTGGGGGGGTTTTTTTTTTTTTTTTTTTATATAAATTTCTTTTTTCTTTACTTTGAATTTTTGTTTTTTAATTTCTTCGACTATATATTATGTGCTAAGGTATATTATAAGTATCATGTATAAATAACATTTTAGCCGTTGATAAACATATCCAAAGGTATATAAATGAGCTCCATCGAAAGGGTATATAAAATGGCTCTACTACAATTTTTTTTTAATTTAAAAAATTGGTATGTGTTATAAACTAGTATTGACCCCATTTAAATTAAGAGTTTTCAATATTTTCTTGGGTAAACAATTTAGATTTTAAAAAATAAAACAGTTTAATTAAATCCATAAACATTAATGGGTCTATTGGCTTGACCTAAAATCTAAATCTGAACTATAATTTTAATAACCCAGTATTTTTAAAAGACTGGCCTATTATACTAAGTCATATTTTGTCTACACATAAACTAAAATCTTCCAAAGGAAGCCAACTCTTTACTTTCCCATTCTACCGTTCCCAAACAAATTTGAAAATTTGCTCGTTGTTCAAGGTATGATTTTTATTTCTTCTTCGATTTACTATACTGGATTTCTTCTCAACTTGAGATAACTTCATCTTGATCTGCCAATTCATTATTTTTCAACTTCTCATTTCTACTTTAGGTTTGTATTTCTTTTTCTCGCTTCTTGTTCTGATTCTTTTATTTTTTTGTTTTTTTTTAAAAAAATTTAATAGTGATTTTTCTATTTGTTTTAATGTGGAATTGGCGGGCCATGGTACTACTGCTTTTTCTGAATTTTTTTTTATTTGTTCTTATGCATTGATGATAATATGCCAATTCCGATTAGAAAATTAGAAATATCTCGCTAGAATTAGTGATTTTAAGTTTTTATTGTAGATTTTAGATGAGAAAATTAGAAATAGAATTGCCTAGTATTCTGAATTTAAATACAATTTTTTTTTTTATTTTTTCAATTTAGTTTGTGATAAACTTAGACATACCTTTTTTTTTTTTTTTTTTTTTGCGAATAATTTTGGGCTCATGGGCTTGTAATGGTATTGGTGCTTGTATATGGAGATAATTTTTTGAATGACCGCTTGATATTCTATATTGAGAAGGGAAATTGCTACAAATTTAGTAGTGAATCAATTATAGATGAGTTGTCTTTATGATAGAACGTTGAGCATAACTTATATTTAAGAAAAGAAAATGATATTTTGAGGTATATGAATTTAACATAGCTGCTCTTTTATTAAGAAAATAATGTTATTTACAAGTGTATAAAATTTTTTTTTTTTCATTTTTATAGGTGATATATTAGACTTGGAACTTCAAGATGTGAAACTTGATATGAATATGATATTATAAAGATACTAAGATCAACGCTTCAATTTCATGTTCTTCTTGTATGATTTTTATTTTTAATTGCAATAAACTGATGGTGAAATGTTGTCCTATTTAGATATGATACTGATATTTTTATGTGTCAATATATTATAATTTAATAATAAAAATTATTAGATATATATATAGTATAGTCTTAATTGAATTTTTTTTTTTTTGGTTATCTATCAATAAATCCGACTCCATTGCAAAGTCAGCATTCCACGGTCAACCCTCTGAAAAGAAGGAGCACTGAAAATTATTAGTCCCTTTCTCTTTCTCATATAGCCCTCAACAAAAACCAAAACTAAACACATACAACAAAATTTCTACCAAAATAAGTCATAACGTACACACTACAAAAAAAAAAAAAAAAAATAAAAATAAAAATAAAAATAAAAATCCAATACTCATCACAAGCCTCCACATATAATAGTACCCACACGACCAACAAGTTCACATATTTCCACCGTCAATATTTCCCATCCTCCCCTAAAGCCAAAAACAACCACCACCACCGCCATGTCCACCACCGTCAAAGATTCGATAAGCATAAACAACGACGACGGCGAGAACGACGATGGACCACCCTTTTTTAATAACTTCGTGCGCCACAATAACCGTAACGACTTGAACAGCAAGGTCATGCTCATCGCCATAATCTCCCTCTCCGCCATCGTCCTCCTCGTCCTCGCCTCCACGTCTACGCCCGCTACATCCTCCGCCGCCAGGCCCGACGTCGACGCGCCGCTATCCACCGCCTCGGTCTCACGGTGGCCCACGCCCCGCTCCTCCGAAGAGTCCCCCAAGATCGGCCTCGACCCCTCGGTCATCGCCTCCTTGCCCGTCTTCGCCTTCAAAAGCGACGAGCACACGGAGTGCTCCGTTTGCCTGAGCGCCTTCGACGACGGAAGAGATTGCCAGGCGACTCCCCAACTGTAAGCACACGTTTCATGTCGAGTGTATCGACAAGTGGGTTGAGTTCTCAGTCGACGTGCCCGATTTGCCGCACCGCGGTTGAGCCGCTGCGGCAACTTCTCCAGCCCGAGCCCCGGGAGGGCCCGGTGGAGAGTAGTATTACTCCGGCGTCGGAGTCGGCGCGCCGTTGGAGGGGTTGAGCTCTGTAGAGTCGTCGGGCATGAATAGTGGTCCGAGTGTTAATAATTCGAGCAGGTTGAGTTCTTTTCGGAGAATTCTTAGCAGAGACAGATCGTCCAGGAGAATTCAGCCTTGTGGTGAACAAGATCAGGATGATTTCGATGATTTTAGAGAGACAGTGATAAATTCGGCTATAATTAGAAGGTAAATTATTATTAAAATCATGTCCCAGCTTCTTCTTTTTTATTTTTATTTTTATTTTTATTTTCTCCCTCCAAAAGGTTAGCATGTTACAGATGAATACATACGAAGAAATTTTGCTGAAATTTTATTACATTAATTATAAAAAATACATGGCTTGTAGAAACAAGAAATTAATATGTTATGCATATTTATCAGAAATAACTGCTTTAGCAGGAAAAAAAAAAAAACCGAAATTAATTTATTTATGCATATACCGGGTTTTGTATTTGGTTGTCCGTTATGTCGTGTTTTACTTGGTCTACAATGTTACATAACATTTGAATTCGATGTCATTTTGGGCTTTTTTTTTTTTTTTTTCGTCTGACCTCCTAATTTAATGATGGATAATGTACATTGAATAACTCTAATCTCCACTTTTTCATATCAACTGATGTGGTATTTGAGTTGTCATTTTTCAGATATAGATATTTAAAATATTGCTTACTCACCGTCACACAATTGATATGAAAAAATTAGAGTTAAAGTTGGTATTCGAGATATTAAGGCTCTGTTTGGATCATGTGTCCATTTCTGAAAAGTAAAATTTTTTTGTTTTAAATGAGAAAGTCTTTTCATTTTGAGATAAGATGGTGTTTGGATATGTAAAAAAATTTCTTTTTGAAATAAAAAGTTGTTTGAAATGAGAAAAAAATGATGTTGGGAATAGTGCATTGTGAGAAATTTCAAAAAGGATATGTCATCCAAACCAAAGGGTAAGATAAGGGAATACCCATGTGTGTTTACGGCACATACCCCTTAACTTTTTTTAGCTAAGATAAGTTGCCTCTAAACTTCAATTTTTTACAGTTAACTCCATTCTTCAATTAGTTATTTAGCCGACATTATCAAATTTGGATGATAGCAGTTTACTTGTAGTTCAAGGAGATAATTACTAAAATTAAAAAAGATCTCTCTCAATTAATAATGACATTATAGGTAATTACTAAGTCAAACACCTAACAACAAGTTCGACTTGCTTTACATCCACCCAGGATGAGGATCAAGTATCAACCACCGTAGTATTTTCTCACCACATGACGTTTAGACTAAACCAACTCTCACCAGAACTAGAAGACTCCTTTTTCCAATTGAAATTTTTACAAATTGGACCCCCAAAGGTCAATTTGTATCTATCAGTATGATGTTTTGTTGAACCGATTGACAAGGTCAAATCTTACTTTAAGCAATTTCACACCAGAAACCAGATATTGCTTGCCTTGGATTTAGTACGTCACGGCATGGGCATCTATATATATATATATATATATATATGCTATTTTCTCAAGTTAGAACAGCGTACGAGTCTTAAACTGCTTTGTATGGGCCAATTAGGCCTTGGAAGTAGAACTAAAAAAAAGACACCTCATTCTTCGTACCATAGAGAAGAATCATGACTTTTGAAAGCTCATTTGTAAAAATCTTTATTATTTTTTTTTTTGTTTCTTTTTTGTGGGGTTAATTCAGTAGTCTTGGTTGGGGGGGGGGGGGGGGGGGGGGGTTGTAAAAAAATGTCAAAGAAAAAATGAAAAGGAGAAAGAGTTCCCACCCTTTTTTTTTTTTTTTTTTTGGTTTGTTTGTCAGCCATTGTAGGTGTTTCTTTGGCTGAACACAACCATATCATATGGTCCACTATACAGCTACATGGGGATTCTAATAGCCGCATTTCAACCTATTCCAATATTCGTTAGATTGCAACTTTATAAAATATATTGCGAAAGAGAACAGAGGTGAGTCTGTAGTTTTTATTTACACTGTCATTGGTAGAGCTGATGCCAAACTTTGACATAAAAACTTACCCGGAAAGTGAAAAAACAGGGACAATAGGGCAAACAAATTCTGGCATAAACTGGTACACTCTTAACATCAATTTCTAAGACAACACAATTCTACATCAACATTTGTTTACATGTACGTTGTATTTCTGAGAAGTTTCAGATGAAATTTCCAGCAAAAACGAGGCACAATAATATATTTACCGACTAGCAGAAAACATGAATATTCTTTAATCTGCTTGATTTTTTTGTAACAAAATACAAAAACCTCAGACAGAGTAATAACCATTTGGATCGAAACTACTACTAACTACCTAGTCAAACACGTATGATTGATTGATGATGCCTCTCAATGAGATCCTACAATAAACTTTTTAAACTCTCTGGTTATGTCTATGTCAACAACAAGTAGAAAGGCCTTTGCTTTTCTGTTCCTTTGCTGATGGATATGTAATGCAGTACAATTCAAGCTATAACAAGTAAGTCGTGAAGAAGAACAAAAGAGTAGTACTCATGAAAAGAGGCCAAAACCATTGGAAAGCAACCGAATTGCATCCGCTCAGGTTCTCGCTCGGCCCAATCCCACCTCCGTCGACGGGCTCGCCAAGCTTCCGTTGCTCACCGCCAAGCTGTGAGTGCCACCATTCATTTTCAAAGATCAGAACTACAGCAAACTCAATAGGAAATTCTGCAACGGTTCGTTTAGCTCTTGTTTTGGGTGTTCAAAAGTAGTTTTTTTCCATATTACTGTTCTCTAACTCTTTATTAGGGTGCTTAATCTGTACTAATCTAGCCGTTTCGAAATATTTGGTTAATGGAAACCAGTTGGCGACAACCAATCAATTAACAGGGAATAGATGTCCAACGAATCAAGCAATCAATTACCTGGATGGGAATTTGCACTTGTCATGACCTGAAAGCAAAACCAAAATTAAAACTAATTAAAAACGAATCAAAAGATGCCCTTTTCAGATCCAAGAACCCTCCTCCCCCAAACAAAGAAACCAGAGATCTAAATCCAAAATCCCAAAAGACAAATCCAATTTCCAGATTCCAAGTCGGAAACATACTGGGGTTTAAGGAAGTGAGAGCGGCGGTGTTGTCGAAGTTGCAGGCGTCGTCGGTCATGCCGTTTTTGACTGGTAATAGTGTTGAAGGCGAAAGAGGCGGTGTGCTCTGGACATCGGAGGCGTCGTAGCATGGGCCCCGCCCTGCTGGATTGGGCCGCAGTCGGCGCCACCGGGCCGCAGGCCCAGTCCAGGGCCGTCTGGAGGGCCGCGTCCTCGGCGTTGTTCTTGGCCACGCACCAGAGCTGCATCGAAACGACGCCGTTCTGGGCCTTCGACTGTCTGCTGAGCGACGCGCCGGAGCGCTGGAGCGAGTGGAGCGCTGTGAGTAGTAAGACTAGTAGGAGATGGAAATCGAAGACTTTCCCCATTATTCGAAGCAGACAAAATCAAGAAAGAGAGAGAGAGAGAGAGAGAGAGTAAAGTTGGGAGTGGGAAATCTGTTGGGTTGCTTCTGGGGAGAACCAAGGGAAATGGAGCCGTTTGGAGTATTTTAATGGAGAAGAAATGTGACCGTTACAGTTTTCTGGGGAGTTGGAGACTGGGGAGATCGCAAGTAGACATAGAAAGAGAGTGATGACTGCAGCAAAAAGAGGAGAGAGAAAGATAGAGTGAAAAAGGAGAGTGTGAAGTATTGGGAACCGCCGGATCTCTCTCTGGCTTTTCACTGTCTTTCCCTCCTTTTTTTAATGCCTTTTTCCTTTTGCCCCTTATTTAACTTAAATAGATCGGTTACATAAAAAATTACCGGTCATTCATTTTCTCCTTTTGGATTAGCATCCATTTACCTTCCTCCAAAAAAAAAAAAAACTTTCCAATTTATAACCTAATATCCTTTTCTTCTCTTTTTCTTGATCCAATGTTGTCGTTTTTTTCCCCCCCAAAAGAAACTTCCTCTTCAAATGGTTAAACTTCCAATTGTGTAATGTGAAATACAATGGCAGAGCCATACAATTTTTCAGAGAGACGTGAATAAAACAAAAAAATGTGAATCAAAAACTACAATGGTAAAATTTTTTAATATTATTTATCGATTTGTATTTTTGATTTTTTTCCTTAAATAAACTAAATTTATAATAGAGTTTAATTTAATTTTAACTTTTAGAACTTTAAAAGAAAATTAAATTTATATAGTAGTACAATTTTGATTCATTTAAGATATAAATATTTTTTGATTCACATTTAAATACGGCCATCATAAAAAGTTCAAAACTATTAATTTTTTTTGGAGGATATAAAAGTTAGTTTTGAGATGAATGTGAACGTGGAAAGTCAGGTGGTGGGAAAATGCACATTTTTGTCCAATGGCTTAGTCTTTACTCTGTTATTTTTGTCTTTTTATGGATTGTACATCTGTATACAACTTTAATAATTCTTTTTCCAGTATATGTATAGTTGAGGGGGGTTTTTTTTTTCCTTTGTTTTTTGTTTTTTTTGGTTGCTTGAAATGCTATAGTTGAAGTTGAGACACTAAAAAAAAAAAAAAAAAACCCCGCATTGGTGAAAATATAATTTTCAGATTCCTTTTAGGCCCCCATCTTACACACACTAGTAGTAGTACACCTCAAGGGTCACTTTTGTTCAATTATTGATTCATTTCCTATTCATATTTCGTTTGAAACCCAACAAAGATAAATCTAGATTGAGCCGAAAAGAGTAAGGTAGAGCTAAAGTTAAAAACCAATCAGTTAAAAGTTTTTAGTTTGATTAAAATAATAATCACTTTTGACATCTAACTTTTTGTAAAAAATTTAAGAGAATCATAAAAACAGGCAAACATGAAAACTACGATCATTATTCAGATCGCTTGTTTTTTTTCATTAATGATTGATATTTGAGTTATATGATACATCTAAAGAACCAAATTAATTACTCCATAGTACACTGAGTTATAATTTCTAGAGCACATGCACTGTGAGATGAATTATTGACTTCTGAAGAGCAAGTGATGATTGGCCCACCAAATGGCTAAATGAAAGAGAGGGTCATATGTTCATAGACAAATCATACAATCTAAAGTAATTGGACTTATTTGGATGAACTCATAGCAAGAAAACTTACCAAATCGAAATCATGTAAGAGTCTTGTTGAATGTAGAGTCCTTCCCCGGTGCATTATTTGCGGCCACTCGGTGCACCCTTTTCACAAATTCTTCTTCATCAATCTGAAAATCGCAAAATGTATCGAAATCTGTCATCACTTGAGAAACATCTTCATCAAGATCTGCATCATTTTCTGATAAGTATCCATCAGAATTCTTTATCAATCGTCTTGAATAACCTGCTATTACATCAATAGTGACCGAGATATGATTTTCAACTACATAGAACTAGTCCAAAATTTAGCATGTAATTTACACGGAAGAAAAAGGCTCTGGCTTGAAAGGTTAGATAATATGATAATGGCTTCTCAAGAATTAGACACAAATGCGTGTTAAAAAAAAATCCACAATGTAAGTTGCTGTTCCTCAAGAAAGAGATTAAGGCTAGAGTGAGAGATATAAAGTGGGAGATCAAATAGAAGTTTATAATAAAGTCGTACTATTGTATAACAGTTTGATTTGGTTCACCATCATCGGTAAAGAGTCTTCCCAGAGAGTTCATCTTCAAATACTTGAGAAATCCTGACATGACAAGCTTATGTTTTGCACAAGCAAGGTTTCTCTTCTGGATCCAAGGCTGAAATATCTGCATCAATATTTCAACGAAGACTTGTTTATCTTTCATGTCATGAGGGAGGGCAAGGGAAGATGAAACACAGTGCCAAACAGGAAAACATGCTGTATTTAAGTTTCAACAATTGTTTAAAAGTTTGACCATCTAGCTACTTGGTAGAGACTATAGGCGATAAAGAAAAAGATCGAAATGATGACGGATATCAGAACCGTTAAGCGACTTAGAGAAGTCGATAGAAGATTAGAGGTACTGAAGTAATTGGACTAATAACAACCAATGGGATAACGAATATTAGCATGGTTCTTGAAGCATAGCTTGTCCATATATTAGTGCTCAATCCAGGTTCTGTCAAAGAAAACTCATGTCATTTTATCAAAGCATATTAACCACCTAAACATTTATGTTCAAAGCAAAAGTTCATCAATTTAAGGAGGTAATTAACATTAGACTTTAAATATTTAGCCGATTGTTAGAAAATAATAAAACATATACAACGAACAAGTGAATCAAGAATAATATAAAGAAAAATAGTTACTACCGAAATTCAACCTTAACTTGAATGAAACAACACAAAGAAGAAGATCGTCGAGACACGTGAGACACGCTTTCCTTAAAAGAGATTTGTCCCCTCTGGTAAGTGCATGAGGATTCAACGGACGTCTGTCTCGCAGGATACAACGACGAGCAATGTTAGTCTAGCACGATCCAAAAACCGCTTCCGGTGAAACCAAAGCTTTTCCTCTATCACCAAAACTACAAGAATCCACTAGAAGAGAAAACCACCCAGAACAAAGAAAGCAAGAGAGAACAAAGAACTTGTGTTGTGTGTTTTTGTGTGTGTTCATCAAGTTTATAGAGGCCTCCTTTTATAGGTTTCAAGAGGAGATGTTACAAAACCAAAATCAATAGGTTTTAATCCGGATTAATGAGAAATAATACAATCCATTAATCTTTTAATTAATTTTGGATTAATCATGCACTAATGCCCGTATTAAACTGCACTAAAGCCATCAAATATCAACAGATGGCTGTCATCGAATTTTTGAGGTCACACTTGCAAAGTATAAGACATGCCATTGAATTGTGAGAAACATAACATTTCATCCTGCTAAGAGCCCCATCCCAACTGAGACTTGGCTCTGAGCTGTTGAAACATCAGATAGAGTATGTGTCAGCTTTAATTAGTTTACTGCATTATCAATGGAATTCATAATAGAGCGACGATATTCGATCTCCGTCGAGAAAAATAGTTTTATTTTTTGATGATTAAAGACTTGTAAACAAAAATATCTTAGACAAGTTGCATCACGAGCATAGGGAAGGACCATGGAGAAAGTTTCCTGTGTCGTTTTAATTGTTTCATTAACAGCGTGCTTTTACCTTATCTGGTACGACATGTAATTCACATGGTTTATTTAATTACATTTTTGTCCATGAAATCTGCTCTCGTTTGTCGTTTAGTATATTGTTGTTGTCGTTAATTCATTAAAGACATGCGGTTGTGAGTCTAATATTTTCCTGTCGTTGCATAAAAACGACATGTAATTCATGCCCAGATTTTCTTGTCGTTCTTGTCAAAAGGGGCATGCCGTTTATTGATGTCTGCTGTCGTTTATCATTAAGTGCACGTCGTTTGGAAATCTTCCAATCCTATGAGCCAGAAACGACATAAGACATGTCCTTTCTTTCCAAACAATAATTTAGACACATATTTATTTATCAAAAAAATAATAATAATAAAGAAAAAAATAGACACATATTTAAAAAGACAAATAAGGAATAACTCACATGTTACGACTTTTGTTTTATCTTAAATTTCATGTCATAACTTATTTATAGTTTAATCAGATATGTGGTAAAAATTATTAGTTCCGGAATTTTAGTATTAATCCCATAAATTTCTACAATATTTGCAAACATTGTAATAAATAGGACTTATTTTATTTTATTTTTTTAATTTTTGATGGAAGTAATAAATAGGATTTTGAAATAAAATTACAAACTTATTTAGTTGATAAATTTGCAAATTATTTTTATATATAGGGTAAATTGTTCATTTAGGGTCTAAAGTTTTAATTTTGTGTAATTTTAGTCCTGAACTTTTTTTTAATAGCTGAAACATCCTTAAATTTTAAAATGTTACTACAGTATCTATTAGTAGTTTGATAAAAAAAGTGATATTAACTAAGGATTCCGTAAAAAAAAAAAAAAAAAACAAAAGTAACATTTTTAATAGTTTATGATCATTCTAACTATGAAAAAAGAATAGAAAATGTCTCTAAACTATTAAATGTTACTATTATAGTTAATTTTGTTACTTTTTAAACGGAATACGTTAGTAATTTAATCAAAAAATAATATTATCTAATGAATTCTATCTAAAACTTAACTTAAAAGACTATTATAATAATATTTTACAAATTAATGGAAATTTTAACTACGAAAATAGTGAAAGGATTATAGTTAGTAAAATTAAAAATAGAAAGACGAATTTAATAATTTAAAATAATTTATTATTTGTTATTTAGTGAAAAATACTTTTTACTACTTATCCCCAAAATTTGTCTTGAGTAGTCCACGAAAGAAACAATGACACCAGGGTACGAGGAGAAGGAAACGACAGGAGGGTAAAAGAGTCAATTCGGTTGACCCAAGTTTCCCACTCTCGGACTCGTCTTTAGCAGAGCAATTTCGGGACCCTTTCTTCGAACTCCGACAACAGAGATTTAGAGGGAAATAAAACACCTTCCGATCACCAATGGCTTCCTCTCCACCACCTTCTGAATCTCTCGACCAAACTCTGCCCTCTCCAAACCCTAGCGGCCCTCCACACTACGATCACCCCCAATCTCCTCCCCATTCCGATTCCCACCCCTCCAAAACCCTAACCCTAGTTTCCCCAATTCCCCACTCCCCGGATTCCCAAAACCCCGAAACCGACCAGAACGACGACGTTCCGGAGTCCTTCTCCTCCCAAACTCCTCGACCCAGTGCCGACGACGGCGATCTCTCATCCGTCGCCTCCGCCGCCTCCACCGCCATCTCCGTCTACAAGCGCGGCACGAAGCGGAAGAAGGGGGGTTTCCAGAAGAAGAGATTGGCTCAGGAGAAGAAGTCGATGAAGAAGCTTGAGGTTCTCAACGAAACCCTAAAGCCCATTCCTTTTGCTCCGGTCAAAAAATCTTGACTTTTCCGGCCACGAGAAGCTTCTTAAGCGGCTCGGGTTGTGGGACTTCGTCCACATCGAGTTCGATCGGGTCATCCGGGCTGATCTCCTTGCGCAATTGATCGCCACCTTCAATCACGGCCAGCGGTGTAGCTACGTCAACGGGGTTCGCATAATGGTCAACCGGGCCGACTTGGCGCGATCGTTGAAGCTTCCGGTGAAGAAGCCTGCCTTGGCGGGTGCGTCAGACGGCGTAGGCGAGGAGGTGCAGGTGGCGGCGGAAGAATCGATCTGGTTTATCGAGGCTTTCGTGTCGAATTGGCTGCTGTTGCACGACGATACGTGGATGACGCCGAGCGAAGTGGTGAACTGGATGAAGACGATCAAGGAGGGGAATTTGGAGAAGCTGGATTGGGCGGGAATGATTTGGTTCATGATCGAGAAGGAGTTATTGCTTGCGCCGCAGCTCGCGGATTGTTACTACGCCTCGCATTTGCAAGTACTTGATGAAATCGCAGAAAGAAGAGCTGTTCTTTCGAGGGAAGCGGAAGAAGAAGAGGAGGAGGAGCCTAAGGCTGAGGTGAAGGAGGATGAGGAGGTTGTAGAGGGAGAAGATGCTAATGGGGACGTGAGAATGGGCGGAGACGAGCCTGATGTGAGAATGGATGGGGATGACCGTGATGTTTATGGCCATGGATTGGAGGAGCACAACACTGAATTGAGCCTTGGCCACGATAATGTTGTCGAACACAACGTTGACTTGAGTCTTGGCCAAGATAATATCGTCGAGAAAACTGATGCTGATAAGGAGGCGGACGCTGAAAGGGACGCGGACCCTGAAAGGGACGCAGACGCTGGAAAAGACGATCTTGTTGCAGTAAAGGATGTGGAAAAGGAGGAAAAGGAGGAGGGAGTTGGGCAAAGGGAGGAGCAAGTTGTTGGCGATGAGAGTGCAATGGATTCTGAGGGATGTAAGGAAGATGACGAGCCTGCACAATGGTTTTTGGATGTGAAGAGCAGTGTGGGTGAGCCTTTTCTGAGGCAGTGTAGTTTTGTTGTGGAACCTAAGGATTTGGTTAGTGAGGGGTGAAAGGAAGCAGGAAGAAGATGAGGAAGAATTAGGACGGGATGAAGAAGAAGAAGAAGAAGAAGAAGAAGCGTGCGAGGAAGGGGAGGAGGACGAGGATGAGGACGAGGAGGAGATAATGGAGATGGAGGAAGAGCAGGGAGATAGAGACAGTGGTTTTCACCTATCGCCAAAGGGCTTTCCTCTAGACGGTTTGACTTCAGGAGGTCTAATTCATTCAATTGATGCGGCGCAGATAAATCTTAGTCCCGGGATGTCACTCCGCGACCCTTTAGCAGGGGAGTTTCTTTCCTCTAGGGATGACGCACGAATGACATCGCTCTTTGGAAATGGTAGCACTAGCAAGAGGGGTCATATTGGCCTTGAGAATGATAACTCTCATCACGCTCTCAATGGCAACAAGCGGTTAAGAATTGATGCCCCCTGGGATAATAGCAAGTCGTCGTCTACTTTCGACGGGTGTATGGAGCAAATACAGGAGTTAATGGGAAAAGCTCGGATGATGTATGTTGCAAAAGAGCAGGCCAGCGAGGAGTCCACAATGAATCAGCAGATTTTGTTGAACGAATTGCAGCAGCGCGACAGTGTGATCGACCAATTGAATAGGGCAAGGATTGAAGAGCAACAAAAGAGGCAACTTGAGGTGTATCGGCTCGAACGAGAGCTTAATCTGATGAGTAATCTATTGGATGGCTATAGGAAGGCTTTGAAGGAAAATCAAAGGGCGTTCTTGGAGTATAGAACTCTCCATCCGCAGCATGCTGAGCCACTTTACAAGGATGTTGCAGGCTCTGCAGGCTTGGTTTTAAGCGCCATGGAACTCGAAAAGCAACGTCTCAAGCAAGAAGAAGAAGATAGGATGAACCGGCTGATGTTCGAGAGAAAGATTAAAGACTTCGAAGAATGGTGGGATGGAAAATTCTCAGCCCTTGGTGAGAATGTTGCTGAATGGGACAACAAGTTGCTATCTGCCAGAGCAGGAAATAAAACTTCTCATGGAATTTTATCATGCAAAGCGCAAGGTTTCAGAAACACCGGAACCTGCTCAAAATGACCCTTGAGCTGTTTGGCAAGTCTCCCCCATTGAGCTAAATTGGATGTATATAGGTCTAGTTGTTAATGGTAAGTGAAATTAGTCAACTTTCTTTTCACATTTTGATGAAACTAAAGACATCCTAATCTGATATAGTCATATAGATATTTGGTTATATGTCATTAAGTTGATGCGTTATATAGAAACTCTTTCTTGCTGAAACTGAAATAGAGATGACTGTTAATATTTCTTTACTGCTTAGATTTTATTCCTTTTATTCACCTTTATGTATGATGAACCCTTTCTATCCCCAACTTCACGAGTTACCGTATCCGATTTAAACTGGTTGAACACCGGTGTGCAACATGTCATACCTCGAAGGACCAATGCTATTTGATGAGATTGATGTAAAATGCTACTGAATTATGACTTTGAGAAAAAGAAACATTTTGCTTGATTTTGTTCCTTTAATCAGGACAGGTGCAAATAAAAGTATTCTTGAAAACATTGCTTGTTGTAAATTGACTTGGACAGAAGGCTTTCTTTTTTCTTTGAATTGGTCTGTTTACTGTTATCCATGACTATTGACATTTAGGATCATGCTACTTTTCCTGCCTATTGGAAAGTTACGCATGTTTGGCACATAAGTTAGAAATCGTGCAAGGCAGTAACACTTGGTGTCCAATTCCTTTGTCTGAAGAGCACATTGGTATAGGGCTCCACATGATCCTGTAGAGGTTAAGTATGATCATTTTCCTGGTAGAACTATTTTCACCATACTTTTGAAGCATGAACAAACTTATTCATGGTTAACCTTGCCGATACTGTTAATCACTCGAAAAGTTTGATCATTCACGTAAACTTGATTTTCTTAACGCAGGTTAACATATGCTTCAAGTTTCAACCAGGTGTTTTGTTCTGCTGGGAACTTGTCCGAATCAGTGGCAGATGAGGTGGGAACAGAAAGGTAGCATTGATCAAGTTATAAATTTTAAATTACAAATGGAATTTGATTTCACGGTCTTATTTTAGCTTTTCAGCTGTATGTATGGAGAAAGTTTATTGGGTTCTTGACCCTGTCCATATGCCCCAAAATGATGATAAAACAACTGCGTGGAAGTGTTTTTTTGGTCATTATTTTTGCTTGTAAATCAGGGGCTGATGAACTAGTTACTACAACCTTCTACATTTATTATCTTGACTTGGTCTTCTTTTGTTGTTGCTGTTGATTCAAATCCCGGTTATCTTCCCTAATTTGCTGGTTAAAATTAGTTGTTTTTGTTGTTTAAAGTAGCCAACTTGAATTGCCTTGTATATGTGGACTTTGTCTTGGACGATTGTATATTTGCTTGAATGGTTTCAGTTCTATACCCGTCCGCCTATGCCAACAAAGTTGGAGTCTAATGTCAATGAAGTCAAACACATACAGAATCTGAATCAGGCGTAAAGGCAAATGTTTATGAACTATACTTTATATTATATTATGTTAGTAGAGCGCTAGCGCCCCAACTTACGGGCTTTGAAGGAAGGAAAGGGGAGAAGCTAGTCACCCCCTGTTCCTCCACCCAAGATATGTTTAGCCAAAAGCGACGAATGGGGGAAGCTGTCGCTAGAAGCTTTCCCCCTAGGGTGCATTTCGAACTCAGGTTTAAAACAAAAAATTTCAACGTACCTTTAGTTTTTTTTTTTTTTTTTCGGAAAGTCGATAAATGTTTTTACTAAATTTTTAAAAAATTAATTAATTTTAATTTAAAAATTTCAACCTCAACTAGTGTTTTAAACACATCCTTAATTTACAAAGGTCTTTAGGAATTGACTAAATGACTAGATTCTATCTAGCCACTCCTTTTAAAAAAATGAAGGTAGGTGTTTTGTTACCAATCCAGCTTTTGTTTTTTTGGTTGTATAAAAACTTTTTATTGACTAGAGAATATCCTCGACAAACTTGTTCACCACCTCGGGGGTGCCTCCCCTAGACCAAGTCCCCGAAATCAAGGACCTACGGGTTCAGTTTCAAGCAGCATCGGCCACACCATTCAACTCTCTAGGGATCTAGGCACAAAATAACGACATAAAGAGGTTAGCTATTATTTTAAAAGAGGGAATTTAAATCTGTAAATAGAAGGTTGTTCACCTTTAAATAACTTAAATTTCTTATTTTTAGGTGAAATATACATAATTCAATTCCCAAATATAAATATAAATATTGAAATTTGAAATTTAAAATTAGAAACTTAATTCACTTTTCATCAATTAAATCCCTAATTATAAAGGTATTGTAAAGATACGTAAGTGTAATCCAGGATTCGAGTTCTAAATTTTTCATTTCTTAATAATAGTAAAAAGAAAAGTACCACAAAGGTTACTGTTGAATATCAATGACTGTACACTCTCTAAGAAAATTATAACCTAAATATAATAGACATAACTGATCTAGAACCTCAATATTTTATTAACAAATGCATTTTCACATATCAAGTAATAACAGAAAAAAAGAAGTTCATAGTAAATATCTTTAATTAACTACCATTTTAAAAAATCAAAACGAAAAAAGAAACTACACTAAAAAAGAAGAAGAGAGAGATGCCCAGATTCTGGCAAGGGTCATTTTGAGGTGGGGGTGGGACAAGAAGGTCGTTATAATGTTTCCGTCTATCCCACAAGATTCTCAAATCCACGGTATTATATTCTTGATTCTGATCAATCATATATATATATATATATATATAGATTTCTTTCAGTTGACTTGGCTCTTAGAGTAATGAAAGTTTACAAACAACATAACAATAAATTAATATAATGAAATTGAATGTTAGCTTCTTTTCTCCCCCTCACCCCCCCCCCCCCCCCCCCCCCCCCCCCCTTTCCTTCCTTTTTGGAGAAGTACAACATATTTATTTATTTTTTAATAAATATTTTTTAGCGATGACAAAACTTTTGTCTCAGTCGAATTTTTATAATTTTCCAAGTAAGTAATTACGTTATAGTATTCATATATATATATATATATATCTATATATATAATCAAGTTATAGTGTAAGGTAAAGACTTAAGAGCACACGTTTTCATGAAATTATTCATTTTACCATTGACATTAATAAAGGATTGTGCTGAATTGGGCGTGCAAGTTAACACAAAGTGAAGGAAATCGTACAAGCACTTCTTTATAATTAATTCTTTACGCGTGGTCATAGACTAATGTATTTTGGGGTTTATAGTTAAATGACCTTTTTTTAAAGTAAGTTTTTTAAAAATTAGTTAAAATGTCTTTTTTTCTTTGTCCATTAGTTAATCATTTATTGACCATTAGTTAATCACTGATTCACTATTAAAAAATCACTAATTGACCATGTTGTATAGTTAATCACTGATTTGACCATAATATAACTCACAAGTTTTTATAGTCAATTACTAATTGACCCATAATCAATAATTGATTGACCATAATCAATATCACAAATTTTTCTAGTCAATCAGTGATTAACTATTAGTAAATCAATGATTACTATTAAAATAATTTTTTTTAAAAAAAGTCAAACCCTCCCCCAAATGATGAGAATATAGTAGCAGTATCAAAGAATCCATTGCATGTACCAGTTAGGCCAATTACAAGGGCAAGAGTTAAGAGGTTCAAAGAAGCACTTAATGGTTGATCCATGAACTTTGGACTGATTCTAAAAAGGTGAAGTCCAAATGGGTCCAATGAAGATCAAGCCTTAGTTAATATCATCAAGGCAATTGAAGTGGCTGATTAGGAGCCTTGGACGTGTGACACATGTATGCATGTTGATTACCTATTTTCAGCATTCCAAATAAGGAGCAAATTACATTCTAATAAATGACAGATTACTGTCTATTTCCCAATACAGTTAATTGTCATTTACAGTCTTTATTTATTTATTTAATTGTAGATTGATTACGCCCAAACGTGTACAAAAACAAGCGATCGATTGTAGCACAATTAGGACGGTCGATCCCACGAGGAGGTGATAAAAACAAACAAGAAAAGATTAGCGGAACAAAAGCGTTAGAGAAATAAGTAATCAAAGAAAGAAGAAAAGGAAGTATTTTTGTGATTTTTTTTAAAAACAAATTTAAAGATAACGTAATTTAAAATGGAGAAAAATTCAATAATCAAAAGTAGTAAGACATCGAGAATCCCCTATATGTTTCGTTTACCTATTTAGATTTTAATTCATAAAATAACTCAATTGAAAGTTTCACATCCCAAACAATCAATCGGAAATAAAGATTTGAGAAACCTGTGAATTAAAATTTATTTGAGTAAATAAAATTTCTTACGTGAAGAACTAGCAAAAATTATCTTATAAGAAATCCAAAAGCGACAATATACCATAAGCAATATTGCAGAAAAAGACTACTTATAAAATAATGCTGTCAATATACCATATCGTGCAACAATTACATAAACAGAGCTTGACTAAATTTATATAAAAGTTGACAACAAAATATATTGATATGAGAAAGAAATAAGATGAAAGAAAAATTATTACTCAAATGTATGAACATTACAAACCATTGGAGACTCAAAACCCAAATAAGTTCACTACACATATAACATCATCTCTAGTCTCACCCAAGAACTCTAGCCTAACTTGCAATTCATCTCACAAAATTCTAACAAGAAAACATGAGATGAAAAATGCAAGAATAAGAGAAAAACAATACTACAAACTCAGCCAAAACTAATGGAAAACAACTTCACCCTCTTGAGGAGCCCTCATTATATAGGCTTGAGTCCAACATGCTAGGGAGGATTTTTGGCTCACAAATTCGCTACACAGGCTGGTTAATCACGTGGAGATTCGCGGTAAACCAGTTGGAAGAAATCGATGGCTTTGGCTGCAGCTGGCTGAGAATCCGGCTCGAGATTCTCACGGGCTGGGATTGCGGTCACGGGCCTGGCAGCTTGAGGGATTTCACGCGGGCGTGGAGTGAAGATTTGGTCCGAAAGTCACGCCCGGGCTTGCGGTAAGCCAGCTGGAGAAGGCTGGGGCCTGGGCTGGCAGCTGGAGCTGGAATTACGGGCCGGGATCACGCGAGCCTGAGATGCTGGCGCACGTGGAGGGAAAAACTGGGCTGGTCGCGGGCTTGGGCTGCGCGCCACACTGGGATTGAGCCACAACAGTGGCTATACATGCGGAAGAAAGGAAAGAAAAAGGAAAAGAAAGGAAAAAGAGGAGAAGGAAAGAATAAAATAATCAAAATAAATAAAATAATAAATATTTCTAAAGTAAAATATTATGAATTAATATTATGAAAATCCTCATTTAAAACGTAAATTATCTAATAAATTATATGAACAAAAGTGTATTTTGTGCATTTATCGTAGACCATTTACTTTCCTAATTGTAAGGCATTATTTCCATAAGATTGTTTCCTTTCTTGTCGTAGGCATGTAAGGCAATA
This sequence comes from Ficus erecta, assembly GCA_008635985.1. NCBI lineage: Eukaryota > Viridiplantae > Streptophyta > Magnoliopsida > Rosales > Moraceae > Ficus > Ficus erecta. Next base: position 39,291 of record BKCH01001473.1, read on the forward strand.
TTTGCCATTAGTTTCTTTTTTTCCTTTTTTAAAAGCTAGCTGTCTATGAGTTTTGTTGCAACTTGAATGAATTAATAATATTGAGAGAGTTTTCTCTTTGGTTCTTGAAAAGAACTTGCTTGAACTTATCAAGATTTTCTTGTGGCGTTCAATACCGGACTTATCACTCCTTGATTCTTGTTCTTGAATTCTTGAGTGTGGTGTCTACAACAACGTACCTTTAGTTCTTATCTTCCATATATAACAGGTTAAGGTTTCATAAAAAATATGTTTCTTAGCGGTCCTAGGGTTTTAATTACCAATATTGGTTTCGGGTTTCATCATTCTTGGTGAGGTTCATATCAGTTGGTATCAGAGCCCATGTTCTAAGATAGGTTTGGTCTTTCTTTAAATTCTTTAATTGTTTTTCTAGAAAACCGAATTAGGGTTTATTGTCTTCTTTCTTGGCTGAATTTTGTTTTCCCTAGAATCTTTTAGGGTTTTTTCTTTCAATTTGCATGCAAAGTTTCTAATTCCATCATATTATTCAAAAAAAAATAATAATAAAAAAAAAGAAAAGAAGAAAAGAAATTCAAGTTTGTGAAATCTTGTTGCTGCTCATCAACTCGAAATTCTTGATTCATTTTCTAGTGTTCTTTCTTGTTTTGAGTCATTAGTTTTGCTTGTTTTTGTTCTTTTAGCTGTTCTTTAAGAGTCAATTCTTTTCGTGGTTTGTTTTGGTTTTACATACTGAATTGCTGCAGGAAATTTAGATTGGTTTATGAGTTTAATAAAGAACTAAAAGAAGAGACTAAGAGTGGAAAAAGGCAAGAGTATGTGAGTTCATAAGAGGGTAAAAGCCAATTGTGTGAAAATACAAGTGTGAGTGCCCTAATCTTGAGTGAAACACGTGAGGGAGTGCCTTGTGAGGTTTTCTCTAACGTTTGCAGATGTATACCATGTCTCAAAACCAAGAAGAAGTTGCAGTTGAAAAAGTTCATCAACCAGTCGACTTTAAGCTTTTCTTCAAGTCGTTGGAGGAGAAGTTTAGGAGATTGGAGTTGAAGTTTGACGAGATCCATGACTGAATAGATAGAGGAAAAGCTAGAGCACAAGGGGGCAAGCCACAAAAAGTCCCCAATGTGCATCATAGGAGGCGTGTTCCACCTAGGGTTGATTATGAGAAGTATGAGGATGATGACCTAGAGGATGAATATGAAGGTCCCAAAGTGCACTGGGGTAGGTTTGGGCGTGGAAACGGGTTTAGAGAAGCTAGGTTTGGAAACAGGTGGGATGACAATTTGGGAAACATCAAGGTGAAGATTCCACCATTCCAAGGCAAGAACGATCCTGAAGCTTATTTGGAATGGGAGAAAAAGATGGAATTGGTGTTTGATTGTCACAGCTACTCCAAGTTAAAGAAGGTAAAGTTGGCTGCCATTGAATTTACTGACTATGTAATTATGTGGTGGGATCAACTTGTGTTAAACAGGAGAAGGAACGGAGAGCATCCCATTGAGACTTGGGAGGAGATAAAAGCACTTATGAGAAATTCCCGAATCACTATCATCAGGATTTGTTTCAGAGGTTGCAAAGTCTTCTCAAGGTTCCAAGAGTATTGATGATTATTTTAAAGAGATGGAGATAGCTATGATCCGAGCCACGTGGAGGAAGATCAGGAAGCTACTATGGCTAGGTTTTTGCACGGCTTAAACTGAGACATTGTGGATGTAGTAGAGATGCAACATTATGTAGAGTTGCCGGATATAGTGCATACAACCATTAAAGTGGAGCAACAATTGAAGCGGAAGGGCTTTGTTTGAAGGGGACAAAACTCGACCACATCTTCCTTGTGGAGATCGAGTGGGAGAAGAGAAGATCAACCCTAAAACAAGCCAAAACCCGACCTGCCTAAAGACAAAAAAAGGCATTGAACCAGTTCAAGGTAAAACCGAGCCCCACACCCTCTAGAAATAGGGATATTAAGTGTTTTAAGTGCCAAGGCATGGGTCATATTGCAAGCCAATGTTCGAACAAGCGAGTGATGATCATAGGCGCCCATGGAGAGATAAAGTCTGAAGATGAGGAAGAGGATGAAGACTCTATGCTGCCTTTGGAGGATGCATATGACGGAATATCTGGTTGAGGAAGAGCTTTTGGTGGTAAGAAGAGCTCTTGGTATGCAAAGTAAAGAAGAGGAAGAGATACAACGTGAGAATCTCTTTCATACCTGGTGCCTTGTTAATGACAAAGGTTGTAGCATGATAATAGATGGAGGGAGTTGCACAACGTGACCAATACCGAATTAGTGGAGAAATTGACGTTAACAACCTTGAAACACCATCGGCCATACAAGTTTTAATGGCTGAACTATTGCGGAGAAATCAAGGTAAACAAGAAGGTGTTGGTGGCATTTTCCATTGGGAAATACGTGGATGAGGTGTTGTGTGATGTGGTTCTAATACATGCGTGCCACATCCTATTGGGAAGACCATGGCAGTTTGATCGGCGAGTTAATCATGATGGTTTCACCAATAGATACTTCTTCGTACTTAATAAACAACCTATCACTCTTGTAACTTTAACTCCTAAATAGGTTTTTGAAGATCGATTGAGAATAAAAAATGAGAGTGAAAAGTAAAAGGAGAGTGAGAGTACAAAAACAAGAGCGGCTGAAACTAAAAGGAGAAGGAAAGAATGTGAGGAAGTTTTGGTTAGTGATGAGAGAAAAGAAAGAAAACAAAAGAATTTCTATACAAGAAAAAGTGAGATTAAGAGAGCATTGTTTTCAAATCAGCCACTATTTGTACTCGTGTATGAGGAGGCATTTTTAAGCATTAATGATCTTAACAGTTCTTTGCCAAGTGTTGTTGTTTCTCTTTTGTAGGAATTTAAGGATGTGGTTCTTGAAGAGGTACCACACAGTTTACCTCTAATTAGGGAAATTGAACATCAAATAGACTTCATTCCCAGTGCATCAATTCCGAACCAACCTGCCTATAAAAGTAATTCCGAGGACACAAAGGAACTTTAAAGGCAAGCATGTGAGTTAATGGATAAGGGGTATGTGCATGAAAGCCTGAGTCCTTGTATGGTTCTAGTTTTGTTAGCTCCTAAGAAGGATGGGACATAGAGGATGTGTTTGTTGAATATAACGGTAAAGTATCATCGTCCAATTCCTAGATTAGATGATATGTTTGTTGAATTACATGGTTCTTGTGTTTTTACAAAGATTGATCTTACAAGCAGTTCTCATCAAATTAGAATGCGAGAAGAAGATGAATGGAAAACTGCATTTAAAACAAATATGGTTTGTATGAATTGTTAGTTATGCCTTTTGGATTAACTAATGCACCTAGTACTTTCATGAGATTAATGAACCATGTTTTGCGTGCTTTCATTGGAAAATTTGTGGTTGTCTATTTCAATGATATTCTAATTTATAGCAAAGACTTGGATGAACATGTTGAACATTTGAAATTTGTTTTAGATGTTTTAAGAAAATAAAAGTTATTTGGTAACCTCAATAAGTGCACCTTTTGCACGGATAAGCTTGTGTTTCTTGGCTTTGTTGTTGGTGCTAAAGGGATTGAGGTGGATGAAGAAAGAGTTAAGTCAATCCAAGAACGGCCAATGCCTACATCAATGAGTCAAGTGAGGAGTTTTCACAGCTTGGCTAGCTTCTATAGGCGATTTGTGAGAGACTTTAGTAGCATAGCCGCACCTCTAACTGAAGTCATCAAGAAAAAACGTGTCATTTCAGTGGGAAGATGAACGAGAAAAGGCATTCAAATTGATCAAGGAGAAATTAACTAATGCGCCTTTGCTTGTTCTACCTAACTTAACTAAAACGTTTGAAATTGAATGTGATGCGTCAAGAATAGGTATTGGAGCTGTTTTGATGCAAGAAGGCCGTCCAATTGCCTACTTTAGTGAGAAGCTGAGTGGGGCAGCCCTAAACTATCTCACTTATGACAAGGAGATGTATGTATTTGTGAGAGCATTAGAGACTTGGCAGTACTATCTATGGCTAAAAGAATTTGTGATTCACATGGATCATGAATCCTTGAAGCATTTAAAGGGGAAACAAAAGTTGAACAAACGCCATGCCAAGTGGGTAGAGTTCATTGAGATGTTTCCTTATGTGATCAAGTACAAGCAAGGTAAGGAAAACATAGTTGTCGATGCATTATCTCACAGGTACGCTTTACTTTTTACTTTAGATGCAAAATTGCTTGGATTTGAACACATTAAAGACTTGTATGCACAAGATTCTGATTTTGGTGATCTGTTCAATAAATGTGAGAAAGTGACGTATGGTAAGTACTATAGGCATCATGGATTCTTGTTTCAGGAAAATAAATTGTATGTGCCTATGTGTTCTATGCGTGAGTTGTTTGTTAGGGAAGCACATGGCGGTGGTTTAATAGAACACGTCGGTGTAGCGAAGACTTTAGGAGTATTGCATGATCACTTCTTTTGGCCTCACATGAAACATGATGTGGAGAGAATTTATGAGAGGTGTATAACTTGTAAACAAGCTAAGTCTAAATCAAAACCCCATGGTTTGTAATCCCCTTTGCCTATACCTAGTGAGCCTTAGATTGACATCTCTATGGACTTTGTGTTAGGTTTACCTAGGACTAAGAATGAGAGAGATTCAGTTTTTGTCGTTGTAGATAGATTTTCTAAGATGGCACACTACATTCCATGTCATAAAACCGATGTGCATCACACATAGTAGATTTGTTTTTCAAGGAGATTGTTAGGTTGCATGGCATGCCTAGGAGTATAGTTTCCGATAGGGATGCAAAGTTCTTGAGTTACTTTTGTAAGACTTTGTGGAGTAACTTAGGAACCAAGTTATTGTTTACTACTATTTGTCATCCACAAACTGATGGTCAAACCGAAATAGTTAATAGGACTTTGTCTACTTTGTTGCATGCTATAATTCAAAAGAACTTGAAAACATGAGAAAATTGTTTGCCGCTTGTTGAATTTGCTTATAATAGAATTGTCCATTCTGCAACTTAGTTTTCACCATTTGAAATTGTTTATGGTTTTAATCCATTGACCCTTTTGGATTTAACTCCTTTACCTTTGAGTGAACTTGCTAACTTAGATGGCAAAAAGAAAGCTGAATTTGTGAAGCAGATTCATGAGAAAGCACGGCTAAACATAGAGCGAAGAACTGAGCAATATGCTAAACAAGCCAACAAGGGCCCCAAGAAGATTGTGTTTGAACCGGGAGATTGGGAATGGTTGCACATGAGAAAATAATGGTTTCCTTAGCAAAGGCATTCTAAGCTACTTCCAAGTGGAAATGGACCGTTTTAAGTACTTGAGCGTATCAATGACAATGCATACAAGCTGGATCTTCTGCGTAAGCATAATGTAAGTGCAAGCTTTAATGTTGTTGTTTGTCTCCTTTTGATGTAGATGAAGGTTTGAAGACAAATCCTTCTCAAGAGGGAGGGAATGATAATAATATAGTAGCATTACCAAAGGATCCATTGCATGTACCAGTTAGGCCAATGACAAGGACAAGGGCTAAGAGATTCAAATAAGCACTCAATGGATTGATCCATGAACTTTGGACTGATTCTTAAAAGGTGAAGTCCAAGATAGGCCCAAATGAAGATCAAGCCTTAGTCAATATCATCAAGGCAATTGAAGGGGCTGATTAGGAGCCTTGGACGTGTGGCACATGGATGCATGTTGATTACCTATTTTCAGCATTACAAATAAGGAGCAAATTACATTCCAATAAAATGGCAGTTTACTTGCCTGTTTCCCAATACAATTAATTGCCATTTAAAGTCTTTATTTTATTTCTTTAATTATAGACCATCTACTTTCCTGATTGTAAGGCATTATTTTCATAAGATTGTTTTCTTTCTTGTCATAGGCATGTAAGGCGATATTTGCCATTAGTTTCTTTTTTCCTTTTTTAAAAGCTAGCTTTCTATGAGTTTTGTTGTAGCCTATTTATATAGGCGTGCATGACCCATGAAAGACAACTTGGTTGAATGAATTAATAATTAATATTGAGAGAGTTTTTCTTCCTTCTCTATCTTTATCTTTCCCTTCCGCTTCTCTCTCCCTAACCTGAAGCACACCACTGATTCCTCACCGGCACTGCCGTCCTCGCCGCCACCATCTTCACTGGCGTGATTCTACACTCTCTCCTCTTCCACCCTCTTCAACCACGGAAAAGTCTCACCGCCGGCCTCCGAAGCTCCGATCATCTCTCTTATCTCGGATTCGAGTTGCTCTGGTTGTGGAACTCCAGATTGCTGGATCTGTTCTCTTTCGCCGCCAGCCTCCATAGCTCCAATTTGAGTTGCTCCAGATCGCTCTATAACTCCGAACCACTCCGATCAACTTTTCCTTGCCCTCGACTTCGGTCATGCGAAGTTACACCGAACATCCCTCAGCCACCCACCCGCCGAATGTGTTTGAGAAAACCAATTAATTAAGCAAAACATATATTAGGCCATTTAACTACGTAATAGAAAATTGAGCTATCTATTAGATTAGGTAATAAACATAAGCCACCCACCTTAATTATCCTTTTTTTTTTAGGGAGACTAACGTTAATTTTCAATTTAGGCCGTAATTAATTTGTACCCAGAATGACAAAAGAATAACATAATGAAAACAGATGTCCTAAATATATATTAAAAAAAAAATCCTGAAATGTGGGAACTCTAATATCATAGACAACATGATGATTAGTGATAAAAAAGAAAAATATGGTTCTATTTTTGTTTTTTGTTTTTGTTTTTTCTAAACTTAGAGATGATAATTAATTCAAATTCTATAACTTATGGTAGAGTTAAACGTGAAATTAACTATAAGTTATATGCTCTATTTTTAAAGAAGAAGTTCTAGTTGACAAGTGGCTATTACGTTGAATTGTTCTATCTTCTACCGAGCTCCATTATATCGATTTTTTTTAACCCCTGATCTTTGTTTCCCCTTTGTTGGTCTTTGTTTGGCTCTTCCATTTGGACCAAAAAAATTCTATTTCAGTTTTTATCTTTTTTTAAAAAATTAATAAAAATTATAATTAATTTTTGAAATTAACCAACTTCAACCTAAACATTTCATTTTAAATTGGTACACCAATGCACCATAAATGACTAAGTAACTATCAAAACGGAAAAAACTTAAAGGCAATCAAACAAGAAAATTAAAATAAAAAACATGATCAATAAGAGTAAATAAGACCTGTAGTTACTTTTAATGCATAATTATTTTTTTTCCACTTGTTTATGTATTTGATAAGTGAACGCTAAATTTAACAAAAAAGTCAGAATATAATCTCATTTTCTTGAAATTGCATATATATATATATATATATATATAACTAGAGAGAGATCTTTGGAGCATATGTATATATCTAGCAATCAATTTCTGTTGGAGTTGAAAAGTTGGAGTCTGAATAGTCAATCATAGAATTAGTAATATACCTTGAGAGAAAATTCTAAATGGTTTCTTATGTAAACATACATTTATATACGTATGGATGTATATACATTTAAGAATATTAGTAATAGACTTTGAAGCGCTCTTGGTCTATGTCTTTAATATGAAGGCAATAATATTTATCATCCACTAGTTCATTAAACTAGGTGATTATTAGACGTGATCAAGACTAATTAAATTACTGATTTAAAATTCTTCTTCAACTGGAATTAGATCATTAGGCGAGTAATGTCAACATTTCCGTGGTTTGCGGTTCCTCAACCTCTAATTAGAAGATATCATTAAGTTTCCTCAATCGGTTCGAGAGAGATTATTATATACATGGTCGAATTAATACTAGAATATTAATGTACTGCGTTTTGCTTGACAAAGTTTAGGAGATCTTGGAAGAGTTTAATTACTTGATGGAAACGTAACTGGATTATATACAATTAAAGTCAAGAATGCAACAAGTCAATACCAGTTTGAGAGCGAAAGGAGTTAATTTCTCTTGCCAGTTTGATCAGTTAACTATATTCTTTTTTTTATTTTTATTTTTATTTTATTTTTTTATTTTTATTTTTAAGGGGCGGTGGCTGTTTGTTTATGATAAGATGTTTGTAAAAGAAAGTAGTTATTTCTGGAAAAAAAAAAAAAAATCAAAAAAGAAATCCTTACTATTGGAAGTCAAACTCCAAAAATAATTGCAAGTGTATCACTCTTCTCCAAATATATATGGAATCTTGGAAAATTAGATTAAAAAAGCCATGAGAAAATTGGAGAAGCCAGGTGGTTTACATGTGTAGTTATATATATAGGTGTATAAATACCAAAGGTTACACCCTAAATCCTATAGGTAGATACATGAATAGCTAGCCAAACGACATTAAAGATTCCATTCGTAATCAGTTTACTTGTTTTATAGATCCCCATAACCAAACATTAATACGCTGTACAGAAAACTACTGCCAATGGAAAGAGAAGAAAGACACATGCGGCCTTGCGCATCTCTCAGCTTTTTCCTTCTTATATTATCCTTTTTACCTAATTTATCGTCGACACAAGCTAGTTCTTTGGGTTTAGGTGGTATAGTAGATTATGGTTCGAGAGAGGGAAGAGAAGAAAGGGTGGCTATGGAGATGGCAATCGACGACTTCTGTGCTCATTACGGTCGTTCATGTTGTCCAACTCTCTTAGTCAACGACTCTCTAGGAGATCCGCTTCAAACTGCCTTCTTGGGTGAGTCTCTCATTTATATATATATATATATATATATATATATATATCAATCTTCTGTCTTGCTTTTAGATTAAAAAGGAAAGGATAGAAATTAAAAAAAAAATGATGGCTAGCTTTTGAGGATCAGTTCTCTTAGATATGAATTCAACTCTGAGGCCTGGTTTTTGAAATGTCATCCAACTTTGTTGACTTTTACTAAAGAATTTGTACCACAAATCATTTTTAATATTAGTATTGAAAGTTTTTTAATTGCCCTTTATCTGAAATTTTTTTGCAAACCTGTAAGTGTAATTATAAGGTCTCTCCTACACCTTCATGAATATTTAATGATTTATTTAAAAATAATAATAATAATAATGAGATTATCTTCTTTATCATCAATTTATTATATTGTCTAGGGAGTAGAAAATAGGAAAACAGTCAAGGGATCAACTAAAGCTTGGGTTTGTTTTCTACCACTTTTAACACATATGCACACTGGAATATATGACATATGTATTTAAGTTTTTTAGTTTAATATTTGCATGTACGCATGTGTGACCTATGCTTTATGTTGACAAGGTGTATAGCATAATATATATCTTTATATATACATATACATGTATACAATTTATAAACTTTGGACCTGAGGATCTAAACACATAAAATTCATGCTAATTGTAGGCATTGATCAACATAACTAATGATGTGTAATTATACAATTGCAGCTAGCAGCATCGTCAAGGATCACAACGCGAGAGCAATATTTTTGGGAACAGAATCATGGCAAATCACCCTTATTGTGGCGGAGCTCGGCAACAAATACCAAGTCCCCGTCCTTTCTTTAGCAAATCAAGCCCCAAATCGGGCCAGTCATCACATGACTTTCCTTGTCAACGCGGCTCGGAGCCAACATGCCGAGATGAAAGCCGTGGCGGCCATAATTCGGAGTTGGCAATGGCAGAAAGTGAACGTCATCTACGAAGACATCGGCTCAGCTGTCGCCGGCATCATTCCTCATCTCATCGAAGCGATTCAAGATGCAGGTTCAGAGATTAGTACCCTTTTGTCCCTCCCAACCTTCCAGCCCAACATATCGGAGAAATTGGAGAGCCTTAAGAGCAAGCAGTGCAGAGTTTTTATTGTCCACGCCAATTCAATTACTTTGGTCTCCAAAATCTTCAAGGAGGCAAAGAAACTAGGAATAATGGAAGCGGATTCGGTGTGGATCACAACAACTTCCATAACGAATCAAATTGACTCTCTCGACGCATCGGCGATTTCCTCCATGGAAGGTGTTATAGGAGTCGGGAGCTACTTCCCCGAATCTGGGAAACGCTTTGAGCGTTTTCACTCTAAATTCATCATGAAGTATGGTTTGCAATATCCTCATGAGAAAAATTTGGAGCCCGGAATTTTCGCCGTGCAGGCCTATGATGCTGCGTGGGCTGTGGCTATTGCCTTGGCTTCAAATGTTACTGCAGGGAAAGAATTATTGGATAGAATTTTACAGCACAACTTTAGTGGGTTGTCTGGTCGATTCAGATTTAACTTTAGTACTAAAATGTTGGACCCCGGCGCATATGTTTGAAATAATTAACGTTGGTGGGAGAAGTTACAGAGAACTGGGATTCTGGTCAGAGGGATTGGGTTTCTCTACGAGTGTCGACAAGGGCAGTAATTACAGCACATCAATGAGAATTCTAGGACAAGTAGTTTGGCCTGGTCGGCCTTGGACGGTTCCAAGAGGATGGGAAGTAGCGAAAAGTAGTAAGCCACTGAGGATTGCGGTGCCTGCAAATACAACCTTCACTGAATTTGTGAATGTGAAGTACGATGATGAGGGTAAACAAATTGTCGAAGGATATGCCATTGATGTGTTCAATGCGACTGTTAAGCTTCTCCCATACAATTTGCCTTACAAGTTGGTCCCATTTTCGAGCCCGTCGTATGATTCGATGGTGCAACAAGTTGCTCTTGAGGTAATTACTTTGCATAATCCACTAATCTCTCAATCATATACATATGTTTTTATAGTATTGTCAAAACCATAATTTGACCTTGCATTGGTTATATATGAACTATGAAGGTGTTTGATGGAGTAGTTGCGGACACGGCGATCATCGCCAACCGTTGCAGCTACGCGGAATTCTCACAACCGTATGCGGATTCTGGTCTTCAGATGTTGATTTATTTCAAACCAAAGAGACCAGAAAGAGCTTGGTTGTTCTTAAAGCCATTCACAGCACGTCTGTGGATCGTCACAGTAGCGGCCAACATTTACAGCGGATTCGTTATATGGTTTATTGAGCGAAAACAAAATCCTGATAGATACATAAACGAGTCTATGTGGAACCAAATTGGAACTATGTTTTCCTCAACCTTCAACACACTATTCTCACAACATGGCAAGTCTTGCAAATCATTTATTCTTCAAATTATCAGCAAAATCAAGTTTATAACCTGGAAAATAATGTTTTTTGTGAATATACAGGACCAAAGTTAAGCGTAAATTCGTCTCGGATCGCCTTGATAGTATGGCTTTTCATAGGGCTAGTGATCACAACGAGCTACACTGCAAGTTTGACAACTTTATTAACAGTTCAACAACTTGAGCCAGCTAAAGTCGACATCGAAACTTTGAAGAAGATGAATGCTAAAGTCGGTTGCGACGGGAATTCGTTCGTGGTGAAATACCTAGAGGAAGCGCTAGGTTTCAGATCCGAGAACATTGTCAAAATACATACAGGGGAAGAATATTTTCCTGCTCTTGAATCTGGGAAGATTTCTGCAGCTTTCTTGGAAGTTCCTTATGTGAAGCTTCTCCTTTCCAAATACTGTAGCAATCTCATTACTTCAGGACCAACTCTCAAAGTTGGAGGTTTCGGATTTGTGAGTACTATGCTCCGTTTGACTTTCCATTTCAAACCTAAAGTTTTTATCTCGGTTTGTCTTTTTTTTAAAAGCCAACAAAAATTATAACTAATTTTTGAATAGTCAACCAACTTCATCTTAAAAATTTCATTCCAAATGCATGTTGTATTAACATAATATCATTATATCCATAATTTCATACATATCATTTGATTTGCCTAATACCTACTATTTTTTATGACAATATCTTAGGCCTTCCCTAGGAGTTCTCCATACTTACCAGACATCTCTCACGCAATTCTGATGCTAACCGAGAATGGAAAGTTGCTAAATATGGAGAAGGCAATGCTTGACTCTCACAAGTGCTCAAGTTCATCATCCGGCAGCGGTAATGAGAGCGGTAGACGTCTTGATATAGATAGCTACTTAGGGCTTTTTATCATAACCGCAGTAACGTCAAGCCTTGCTCTTTTCTTCTACTTCTTCAGTAGGAGGGAAGAGGTTCAGCAATGTATTAATCCTAAAATATCCCAAGACATTGAATCACCTGCGCCAGAGCGTCCACCAGATGGTCAGGCGTCAGTCGAAATGCCAGCTCTTCATGGAGATCGTCAAGAAGCGAATGATCACGGCGGTAATGCTGGACAAAGTCGGCCTGAAATTCTGGACCTTGGTACCCATGACGAGGAAACTTATCTTGCCACCCCTCTGCCACGACTTTAGCTAAAGGCCATCAATTCTAATTCTAATTTACCAACTTATGTGGCAGTTAATGGTCAAAGTTGTTGTCTTTAGCTAGCATGTCTCAACTTTCGTTGACGAAGATGAGATCATTACAATCGTTCATATCAACAGTTTACGTAGGAAATTGTATATACATATACACATGATCATGAGATAATTTGTATGCTGAATATATGTAATCTTACTTACCAAACCTATAAATTACTAATTTCCTGATTATAGGTAACAATTTTCAAACACATACAAGATCCTTATAATTTACTAAAGAATAATTCAAATAACTTTCAAAGAACATTAATCCAAATGCATTCTACTCCGAAATATGGTAAATTTTCAATATATACTTGTGTTCGACCTTATGGTATTTTTTTTCTTTCTTGTTGTCGTTGTTGATACAGAATGTGGTCTATGGGAAACTATAGCATTCAGGTTTAGGAAACAAAATCATCAATCAATTCACATACATTTCAGACACTCTTGTATATTTACACTTGTCTTTTTTTTCTTTTTTTTTTCAAATTGACGCAAATAAAATAACAAGTTACTAGAACCAAGAAAATGCACTGAAAAAGTACAATAGACCTGATAAGTCAAAGTACCAAAGACCACCTCCCTGACAATCGGTCCTTTCGTTCATCCCAACACAAATCCACTATCCTTAATTTGCCCTCCCAACCTTACCTTAAAAAATTAAAAACCCCAAAAATTAAAAATAAGAAAATTACATAAGAAAATACAAAAGAATCAATTTGCAAGAAAAAACTAAAAGAAAGAATCATCACCACACCTCTATCCTATCTGCCCCAATCAGTTAAAGTAAGCTAGCTAACAAAGACAATCTTTTTTTTTTCCTCTTTTTTTTTTTTCTGGTTTCCTTTTTTTCTTTTGAAACCACAGGTGCACATGTTCTTTACTGCAACCCAATCATGCAATCTCCAAGTGGTCCCTTCTTAAAAGGTAAACACATCACGTGACGGTACAGGTCAACAGCAGAGAGCACCCAATAAAACCTCTCTCTCTCCCTCTGTCTCTCCTCTTTCTCTCTCCCTCTGTCTCTCCTCTTTCTCTCTCCCTCTGTCTCTCTCTCTCCACCTAAAAATAATCTTTGTTCCTTGGTGTCTGATAAGGTGCTTTCAACTCTCTAAAAAGATCAGGCAAATTGGCAAAGCTAACGTCTTCTGAATCAAATTTTGTTGTTGCCCTAGTACATACTAATACATATATATATAACTGGGAATCATCGAAAATATTAATGATTTTTGTTTTTTTTCCCTTTTAGTACATATATATATATATATATAACATGAGTACCCCCAGAAAAACAAAAAAAAAAGTTTCTTAAGTTATCAATACTAAGCAGCTTTTGACCATAAACTAGACCAATATAATGTAGCACAATATATATTATATATTAGGAAGTGACATTGAGAAGGTGCTCTTTTTGATCGATCGGAGATTTGGGCTCCCCGGTTGGTGTGTTTGGAGATGGTGACTGTGAAGCATAATTGTTATTATTGGGATTTTCCATCTTCTTGAGGTTCTGTTGGTGATACACTTGTCTCAGTCTCTCTATTTCCCTCTTCAACGCTTCTTGATGAGCTGCAATAAAAAAAAAAAGAAAAAAAAAGAAAGAAAGAAAAGTTATGGTTGAACTTGAGATAGCTAGTGACAACCCACATAACAATAAAGTGCACATGCCCACAGACGTCACGTAGACTAAACATTTACAGACATGACACATATGGGCATACATGTTTGTATGACAATTTTATTCATTAATTTCTATCTTCTAAGTGTGTATATAGAACATCTATGTATATTTGAAACGTCTTGTATCATATTACCAGATATTAGGTATTTGTAAATTTTTTTTTAGAAACTTGTAACAATTAGTTAATTTGTTTGTAATTTTTACTTACAATATTGTCACATGATTTTATTTAGATATTATGACAATGAATGCGTAGAACTGAAAAAATTTACATTAAAATTACCTGATTGGTATGTTATACCACAAAAAAGTTACAAGTGACATATAATTAAAGAAGATGTCGGATAACAGTTTCTTCCTATATATATTTAAGAAATTTTCTCAAGGACGATACACCTAACTAATAATGGTGTTAACTACCATTCAAGGAAATTTATTTTGGTTCATGAAGTAGTGTTATGGATTTTTCTCTATTAAGATGGTACTTATTTAAGAAAAGGAATTTTATGACTTTTATGATCCAAAAGTTGCTAGCCATGCACATATACAAGTAGATCAAGTAGAGGAGCGCTCTCACATGATGATGTGCTTTCTCCTTTTTTTTTTTTTTTTTTTTTTGTTCCTCTCTCTCTTACTCCTTAAAGCTAACCATGTGATTGGCCTTCTAAAGGCGTCTTGTGCATTGAATGTTGGTAGATCAAAGACAAATTAATTAAGTTTGTGGAAGGTAAGGCTCTGTTTGGGGACACATTTAGAGACGGTGTTTTGGATGATGGAGATGAGTTTGAGTTCTAGAAATGTACATTTGATGAAAATAAATTGTTTGAAATAAAAAAATATAAAAACTTAAAATGTATTCAGAAAAAAATTAGTAATATGGATCTTGTTTCATTTCTCTTGAAATTCTATACAATTTAAAAAAAAATCTCATTTTAACTTAAAATGATAAAGTTATGGACTTTTAAATTTTGATTTTTTTAAAAATATTTGAAAAAATGAATAGTAAAATTAGAGAAAAATAATAAAAAAAAAACTTTGGAAACTGTTTTGAAGGTGTCCCAAACGGGCCCTAAAAAGTTCGTGATATCAACATCATCGAGACAGTGAAAAGAGTGTGTGTGGACCCAAAATTTATGGGAGTTCATCATGGGTAGCTAGATCCTTTTGGTTGGTTGAGTCTTCCTAATTGGCACACACACATATATATATATATATATATATATATAATTTTTCTCCTATATGTCATTGAAACATTCTCATATATATATATATATATAGCTACTTTAATTTATCCAATCATTGTAAATAGATTTCTTCCCTCATAGCATGAACGAAATAGGATTCTACAAGTATTATCATTATCAGCTCATACTTGTGGTAAATTTTGAGGTTAATTATTAGAGGGAATATCAACTAATTTAGCATATATTAGATGAACTTCATGAACCTAGATTAAAATAGTAAACTAAAATTAATTGTCGTGTTAATTATAGCTTAAACCCATGTTCGATAGAGCTTTTTTAAAAGACAAAACCATGACCATCTTCATAATTTAGAACCAAATCCAACCCGGAATTATTAGCTTCATGTTTTGGATCATATGAACAAGGTTAATTTCCTAATTAATTGCTTGAAAGCTACTTAATTAATTAATGAAGTAATTAATTAAGGTGGCACTAACCATCTTTGAAGATCTTATCCTGAGCCAATGCTGCGATTCTTTGTTTGAGAGCGCTGTTGTCGACATTTAGAAGCAATCGTTGATGATCCAAAAACGCAACGCGCGGCGACAACACTGAAACTTCAGCCTTCAATTTGCAAAAAAAAAAAAATAATAATAAATAATAATAATAATAATAACAACGTCAAGCCATTTAATTTGGACCATATTATGAAAAAAGTAAAATTAATTAAGCTAATTATAAATTAACTTACTTGCAGGGAAGTAACACTGCGTTCAAGCTCCGAGATGTATTGTAGCTTCCTGACCCGTGATCTTTGTGCTGATTGTCTATTTGCCAAAATTCTAATAATGCAAAGAAAACGGTTAATTATTAAGATTAGAACTTATTAATTATAATTAGCTCTTTATAATTACAATTATTAATCAAAATTTTGCATATATTATCACCTCTTGACTCTTTTAGGATCAGTTATCCTATCACTGGCGGCGTTTGTCGTCGTTGCGGTTGCATTAGGATTTGGTTGCGCGGCGTCGGATTTACATTGGCTTTCAACCTCCTCAGATTCATTCTTGATCATCACATGAGGCTTACTGCAATTACTCCGATCGAGCTGCATTTCCTTCTCGTCGTTGATGCTGTTGTGATCGGACGGCGAGGAAGGGCTTGAGGACGACAAGGTGTGGCCGACAGCCGCCGCGCCACCCATGGAGGCGATTTCGTCGTTGAACATCGACATGAACTGCTCATCATCGAATCTGTCAAACTCCACATTGTGGTTATTAGATCCCTGCAGCAGCCCCGGCCTATGCGGCGCCGCCCCTCCGGAGCCGCCACGGCACTCGTCCAGCATTGGCGCCTCGAGGAACGTGATAGAGTCGCTGACCGATCTCCTGTGGGACCCCCGCCTCGCCGTCGAGAAGTCGAGGAACTCGTCGACCCAAGAAGGGTTTGTCACGCCGCCTCCGCCGCCGCCGCCGTTGGTGGTAGTTGGCCCAAAGCTGGCAAGGGAAGGAAGTTTTTGATGGGAGAGAATGTCAGGCCAATTGGGTGACATGTTTGGAATTTTCGGAGGCAACTGTGCCATTATTTTTCTTTTTAAAAAAATAAAAAACTCGAAGAGAATTAGAACTGTTTGGAAACTAAATGAGGAAAAAGAGCAAATAACCAAGAATACAACCTTGGAAGAAGGAGGGGACTTATAAGGTTGAGGAAAAAGAAAGCGAGAAATTGGGAACAAGGTTAAGAAACAAGAACTAGATTCATGATTACAGATCCCAATAAATCATATTGTTGCAATATATATATATATATATATATGTGTTTATGTATGTATATATCTATCTAAATCTATGGTGTTTGTGCTGTGGGGTCACATGGGGAAGGGGGATTGGACAGCTAATGTACAGGCTGGGGGAGAGAGTGAGAGAGAGAGAGAGAGAGAGGGAGGTTGGAACTCAACGGTATTACCAGAGCCGACTCAAAGGGTAAAAAAAAAAACCCCCATTATGGAATATAAGGGGCAATTGCCTAGGGCCCTCCTTGAGTCAAGGCCCTCCTTTTTGTTAGGATCAATAATATTTATTCATTTCTTTTGTTAGAATATCAACTTTTAACTGAAAAACTATAACAAAAGGGGGAAAAAAAATCAAACAATTATTGCTTTAACTACTATATATACGAATTTAGCTTTTTATTCTTACTACTAAATAATTTCTTTTTAACTTTGGTATAAATTCTTAATCAAGTTCTTTTGAACAGCTTGAAAAAAATAATAGTATTTCAATTGTTGAATATTATCCTATACTACATTTAAGTTTGTCATTATTAACAAGGATTGTTATTGTTTTAGGATGCCTCTTCCTTACAGTTTTTGTAATAAAATATCGTCTATGGTATGAGAAATTTAAGGAAAATGAAGATTGAAAAAACTAATTGAATCACTCAAAAGAAATATTTAAAAGTTTTTAATTAAAAATAAGTAAAAAAGATGCAATGCAAGTAAAAACTAAAGATCAAAAACATGATACACAATTATTTTTCTATTTAAAAGACATGAAGAAAAGTATAATAATAATTAACTAAATACTTCCACAAATCGGTATAAAGAAAAACATAACAATGAGTGAAAATACTTCCGTTTTATAATTGTTCTTTTTTATTTTTATTTTTCCCTCATTAACAACATTTAAACTAGTTAAAATATCTTTAAAACATTTGCCTCGGATGTGTGTGGGTATTACAGTAAAGTTGCCACTCCCAATTTATTATAAGTTTGCCCAACCAGGCGACCATGTGCCCTTGTTACCGTCTCTCTAGTTGGTCACACCTTATAATAATAGTTTAATCATTTTTACACGTCCATAGAAAACGTTATGCCTCATATATATATATATATATATATAAATACACACACACACATATATATATGTATACACACACACACACACTCATGTACCACAACTCAACTGACTGCGTCCAACAAAAATTTGGCCTCCAAATTATGGCCGTCCGATCAAGTATCATAATGGCCATCAAGATAATGTAACAGATCAAAATCCAATTAAAGGCCAAATTCTGGTATTTAAATAAGAAATGTTAAAAGTTAAGGTTCTAACCATATGACAACAACTTCTAGTAAACGAGAGGTAATTGCGGATAAGATATTTTCTATATAAAATTATGGAGTTGGTAGAAATTTATATCGAGATTAGAGATTGATCTGGTGAAAAATATCACCTTGATTAATTCTAATTAGCTCGATAATTAATCAAAAATAGACTCACTTATTGAAATCCACAATCTTTGGTTATATAACTAATTTGGGATGTATCTAATCATTCATAATTTCCCAGGTTGCAGAAGCTTTTAGGTACAAGTGGTTATAATGTATGTTAAAAGAGTTTTATATATGATAAGTTAAGTGGAACTTATATATATATATATATATATATATATAAGCTTATATATATAGATAGAGGAGTTATATAATATTATGGGATTTGGGGCCTTGAGCTGGTGAAAGAAAAGAAGGGATTTAATAAAAGAATCATGTCGTGCTCCCATGTGAAATGCTTGCACGCTCTGAGTAACTTTGCTTTGTCCCCAAACCACACCCACATGTAGGGTACTATATGTCTGTCCTCTCTAGTTCTCTCTCCTCTCTCTTTCTCTCTCTCTAACTGATCATAAGAGTACTCTAGTTCTTGGTAACTTCCACGATCATCAACCCAAATCTGGAACTTTTGTTGTTTAATTAATCAAACAAAAGTGATTGGGAAGCACTAATCATGATTAGCTCCCTAGAGATCAGACGTATTAATTAATAGTACAGCAGTTTAATTAATTGTACATAATACATATTAACTAGAGTTTGCCGTCTTCTATATGTCAAAAGGAAGTGCCTGTCAATGAATATCTTCACGGACGTACTTCCTCTTCTGAAAATGGCACATGTGGGTGGGCATATGTGTTTATATTATATCTATATATTTATATGTGTATATGTCACGATTCTTATTCTTGTATAATTTATGTATATATATATATATATATATATGTGTGTGAGTGTGTGTGTGTGTGTGTTTTTTTTTCATTGATATCATTATTACGCATTTGACAGGAAACGATATGCTGTCCTCAAACTAATTTTATAAATACGTCCCCATGCTTGAACGTTTAATGTGCCATTTAAAAGGTGAGCACATAATAATAAGATTGTCAGGAATATATTTGATATATGATATAACTACATAAATAAAACTTATCCTTAATTAAATTATAGCCATGTGATGAGAGAAATTTTGGTCGAGTAATTTAATTTCTTTGTTTTGTTGGTTTGAGTTATTTTAAAGTCGGTTATTGAATTAGTTTATGGCTTAATTGTATGCTTTTCGCCAAAAACCTAACAAACTTATTGATATTTAAAGTACGCATAAACATATTGGCTATGTGTTTATGTGAATGTGTTTACGTGTATATATGTACACACATATATATTCACTTGTTATACTGCTATAGTGGCCAGTGGAAAAAAGTGGAAAATTACTACAGCTGCTAAACTATTGACCAATTTGCAAATAACGCAGTGAATTAAAAGGGTACGTACGTACTATATAATATAAATGTACTTACATTACACAAACATATATAAGAAAGGTTGATATTCAAGAAAACAAGTAATAAGAAAGGTTGATATTCAAGAAAACAAGTAATAACCAAATTAAATAAATAAAACTCTACAAACTTTTAACAAAAATTAAAGGACTTAGCTCACAAGGCAAGGTACTAATATTCCAAATGCATAACTACGGTGATATAGTAGCGAGGACTTTTTATTTGAAATCTTTACTTCTATCCGTTCAAAATTCAAGTCATATTACACGTAGGAGTCTACTCCTAAACATAAACTATACACTAATAGACATTTTGAACCTTGAATCTGTAGCTATTGAAGGTCCAAGGTTGTGGTCCTTTTTATCACACTTACGATCTCTATAGATCTTTTTTATGGTGTTGTGTGAGGGGTGTAAAGATACCATCAATCCTCTTTTTATTTAACATAATAAATTTCAGACGAATAATGATATGACTAGATTAGTTATCTTTCATGATATGTTTGGTTTCTTTAATTTTTGTTTTCTTTTTTATTTGTTAAGTTGGCAAAAAATCTTATCAGAATTTATTTATTTTTTGAGGTCATATATTGTGAAGAATTAACCACCAATCTGCAAAATAGATTGCACCAAGAACCAACCGGAGAACCGAACAAACAACAAAAGGAATTACAGAATGTAAATCAAAATAAAGAACAAAAGAATTACTTGGTTCGGATCAAATCGATCCTACTCCAAGACAAGGAGATCTTCTCTAGTCCAATCTATTATATCAGATGTATTACAGATCACAGCAAGATCTACAGGATTCTTACAAAGAAAAAACACCTCTCAGTTTCTCACCAGATTTTCTTGTGAAACAAACTCTTTCCCAAAGAATACTATTACAATCCCTAGAATTTCTCCAAGAAATTCTCAACTCAGATCTTGCTGCACAATAGTACAAACGACTCACACTCTCTTTCTAATCTAATAACATCCTTATATATAACATTAAGAACCAATAAGGTAATGACACCTGGCAACCTAACTTAATTATAATCAGTTACAATAAGCTGCAGTCCTACTATAACTAACTAACCTAAATTAGAGACACCATATTTATCACACACACATATATATATATATATATATATCTTCCTTAATAGAGGTGCTTGAAAAATAACACAATATTACTTTGGTGATCTAGTTCAATGCCTCCAGAATTTGAAATCAGAACTCATTTGAGGGCAGCGCTTAAATTAATACTAAATGCTAAATGCTAAATGCTAATTAAATTAATTATCCTTGACATGTGGGCTATATAAGTTATAACATATATCTTGCCATGACAAAATTAACGCCTTCTATCAAAATCACTTCTCATTAACCGTGGACTAGGTTCAGTTCATTGCCAATAGCTATCGATATTAGCATCTAACAATATCTATAATCCTACAAGACAGAAGAAGAAAATGTTTGATTAACAATCTTTCTTTGTCAGATATATTACTTTTAATAATTGGTTTGTTTGAACCGCTCGAGAAGATGTGTAATTATAAATGAAGATTCTATAGTCAGGTGTCCTTATACTAAAGTCATCGTCCAGCTCGATTGTTATATTAAACAATCAGCCGGTGCTTATGAAGTGAGTGTAAGGTGTAACAGTATCATCCGAAGAATTTTCTCATAGAGTTAAAATCATACGATCACGATCAATTGCTCTATTGTTAACCAATAAACGTGAAGGGGGCTCACAGTAGAATCTTCCTTAAATATTAGCAATGAGATTATAAGAGTATATTTTATCTTTAGCAAGGAATAATGAAAAATCAAGTAGAGAGTCCAAACAAACAGGTACGTACCACAGAAAGTGATGATAGCAAAAACAAAACGTCCTGTGGTTCCTACAATATATAGCATATTTTGTCCCATTTCACTGCCTCTTCTTCTCTCTAGATAAGAGTGCTACAGCAATATTTTAAAGACTCTTAGACCCACCATTTTGATATAATTCCATGTGCAATGCTTTCTTTCCTTTTTTTTTTTTTTTTTTTTTTTTTTTTTTCTGATCTCTATTTCCACAATGACTCTCTTTCATGGACAATTCCTAGCTCTAGAGCAAAAAAAAAAAAATTATTTCAAATTTTTTTATTCTATTATTTTATCTTTTTTGTTTTTTGTTTTTTCATTTTTAGAAAAATTTTCTTGTGGTAATACAGTTGGAGCATGGGGCACATGCTGTGGCCAGGAGAAAAGATTCGTATGCTGCAAAAAGTAGCATCTCTACAGATTCTAACTTGCATTTAGTGGACATAACATATTGATCTCTCTCTCTCTCTCTCTCTCTATCTCTCTCTCTGCAAACGAATTTTGTTTGATGATACTAAAGTGAAGAACAACTAGCTACTTGCCTTAACATTTGTAATAATTTAAGGCATTGGGCTCCCTATGTCCCTTATTAAGGGCTAGCTAGCTAGCTAGTACTAGATCGACATAGGACATCATCATGTTTGGATTTTTTTATTTTTTTTTTACTTCTACTTTCTATGAAATTTTCGGATTTTGACAGCTTGCTTACTAAAATTTTCATGTTAATTTTGATAATCCATTTTAACTTACAAAATTATTGCATTGTTGTCTATTTTACTAATTTTGCAATGAATTTTGGTCAGATTTGAAGGATTGAGAGTTGGAGAATCGAGAGTTAATGTTAGTCAGGGTTTGAATTGGGATTTCGAGATTTTATGGTCGGATGTGTTTTTCTATCATCAATTTGACAACCATGAGCAAAGTGGGCCACATCACATTTAATTTGTTTAGTAAGTTAGGGGGGTAAATTGTTCAAATTATAAGTTTAGAGATTATGTGTCTAAAGTTCGAAAGATTTATGGATTTATGGAGTGAATGTGCAGAATGTCCTTACCAGGCTAATCCCAATATGGGGTCCAACTTATTGTATTCAAGGATTTAAAATATAATCTCACGGACTGATCATGATTTATAAAAAAGAAAAAAACTCAATGAAGAAGAAGAAGAATTATCTTATAGTAGGAAAAAAAAAAAAAAAAAAAACTCAATTAGGTTCTGTTTTTAATCGTAAGAGATGTCTAACAAATTCTATCAATTGTGCAATTTTTTTTTTAATTTATGTGATTTTGACTACATCTTATTCTTTCACTCAACTATCTTTTCTAAACATATTTTATTATTATCTTCAAATGAAGAGACCCGAAAGAAATAACGTATAGCATACTTTTAACGGTTTTCCATATTTTCCAGGATTTCTCTGATTGATACATTACCATATATAAACACAACCTAGTTGTATGATATAAAAAAAAATATTTAAAAATAAAAAAATAAAATCAGACAAAACATATAAGATAGAGTTCTGATTTCATCACAATAATGTTATCAAGATAAAAGTGTTTGTTATAAGTTATAATGGAGTCAAATCTCTTGGAAGCTTTTTTCTTGTTCGTTAAGTGTCATTCTGGAATATGAAACAAAAGGCCCCTCATGCAGAGAAAGTACTCAATTGAAATTTGAATGTTTTGATACCAAAAAAATCAGAAGCTCCAGGTTCTGAAGCAACATTGACGACCTTTTGAAAAGAAGCAACTCATAACAGTTTCACTCACGTAGAATTACTATTACAATAATCTTTTTCATATATTGATTGACATAATTGGCCTCTTTCCCTGTGGATGACTTTCAACTCAAAATCATTTCGACAACTATCTTTTTTTCCTCTCTCTCTCAAAATTTCAGGAACTATACTGTAACGAATCAGTCTATTAGAACATACATTAAAAAAGAGAGCTTTTAAGAGAACTTATATACAAGGATAATCAATATTGGGTAGGGATAAGTATAAAGTTTTGTAAGGTCAAATTGAAAATAAAAAGAAAAGTTCGCTGTGAAAGTTCACACTCGGTCACGAGAGGCTCCGTCCTTATGCATGTATGTGTGTTTTTTTGGAATATCCATGAAAAATCACTAAGGTGGGAAAGATCATGGTAACGTGTCTAACTCTATTAATTTAGTTAGTTTCATTGTCTTCGCATGAACATTATAATAAGCCCTGCTATATGCATGAATAGGAGCTTATATACGGCTTTGTAGCATAGACGGCCTACACCAATTAAAACCGTCAATCCATCATAGAATTATAATGAACTAATTACCTTACTGGTCCTTTAACTCTACTAAAAGTCTTATTTTTTATCCTTAAACTTTAAAATCAAGAGTTTTAGCCCCCCCCTGAAATTTTTTGAAAATACATTCTAACATCCCCTAAAGCTACTATTTGTCAAAACTAAACAGAAAGCGGAGAGGAAAAAAAAAGGCTTTACATGCACCTCAAGTGCTCTTTTCATGAATTGCTTTTAAAATAGAATAAGCTTGCGTTTAATTCGTCGGTTGGGGATGAAATTTTTAAATTGGAATTGGTTGACTTTTCAAAAACTAGTTATAAATTTTGTTGACTTTTCAGAAAAAGACAAAACTGAGATAGAAAAATACAATTTAGTTGAAGTTAAACTTAAATGCCAAACAAAGCCTAAAACTCTCAATTTTACGGTTTAAGGATAAAAATTAGACTTTTAGCATAGTTTAGGGACTGAGTATGTAATTAATCCAAACATAAAAGCCTTGCCTTAATAGAATTCTTGATCAAGAAGAACGTGAACAAGGAAATTCCTACGCAAGCCATAGGAAAATGCTAAAAGGTCTACACGAGATAGAAGCACAAACAAGCATGAAATGGTGCAGATCCATAGGCAGCCAATTCAAACGTGCAAGGGACTCTTAACTAACACCATCAAAATCGAACAACATTCACAAGCTGACAAGCATTATGAAGATGTATAAATTCACACTTCGACCTTCATATTTTTCCGAGGTCAGCCATGGAGATACCTATAGTGTTATGGGGAGTTAGTTTGGCCCTTTTAATCCTGTTGTCATTGATGTTGCCTTCGACGGCATATTTCCACAACTATAAGCCTCTAAGCAAGGAGGATGATCGACAAGCCATGAAGGACAGGTATGATAGATGGGCAGCACAACATGGCCGAAACTACAGCAGCGATGAGGAGCGGGAACATCGGTTTCAAGTTTACCATTTGAATGTTTTGTTCATCGAACAAGTAAACTCTCAAAACTATTCTTACAAGCTCACTGACAACAAATTTGCAGATATGCCAAATTTGGAGTTTAGAATTGCCCTCCTGGGTTACAAACCCCACTTCCATAAAGCAACAAGCTTCAGGCACGGCAATCCCTTAGGATTGCCGAGACATGTGGATTGGAGAGAAAATGGCTCCGTCACTCCAGTCAAGAATCAGGGCCAGTGTGGTAAAGATTCTAGCCTCTCTTATGGTCAATTTGATCTCTAAGCAGCCAAGAAATCCAATTCATCGGCGTCAAAAAATAAAAATAAAAATCTAATCCAACTCATGATTGGCGTGATAAGATTACCACATATATAACACAATTGGCACATGCATACACACAAAATACGTTATTATACAAACATGTTTCACGAAACTATCACCATGATATCTTGACCTTAAATTGGACAGTGTTGGTGATTCCAACAGTTAATAGTAACAATTGATTTTTTTGTTTTTTTAATACAACTTGACTCTGATTCAATACAGGAAGCTGTTGGGCATTCTCTTCCGTTGCAGCAGTAGAAGGTATTAACCAAATCAAAACTGGGAAATTGGTATCTCTATCAGAACAAGAGCTTATGGACTGTGATGTTAACACGGGGAATCAAGGCTGCAATGGTGGATATATGGACAAAGCATTTCAATTTATCCAAAAGAATGGACTCACTACCGAAGAGGAATATCCTTATAGAGGTGCTAACGGCAAGTGTGACAGAGACAGAATGAGCAACCGAAAAGTGGAAATACGTAGCTACGAAAATGTACCTCGCAATGACGAAGAAAGACTGCAAGCTGCAGTTGCTCATCAACCTGTCTCCGTCGCAATTGATGCTGGTAGTAGTGAGTTTCAATTCTATTCTCATGGCATCTTCAATGGCCGATGTGGAATGGACCTCAATCATGGAGTAACAGCAGTCGGCTACGGAGAAGAAGATGGCAAAAAGTATTGGCTAGTGAAGAATTCATGGGGAGATGACTGGGGGGACTCCGGTTATATAAAATTGCACCGTGGTTCAAGAGATGAGAGAGGTAAATGCGGCATTGCCATGGAAGCCAGCTACCCTGTGAAGGACTGATAGAAACTAAATAATTTACTAATGGTTTGCATGGAAAATAAACTTTATCCAATCAGGTGGTAACTAATACAAGAAATTACAAGTATTCTAATGTTGTTTATTTCAATTAACGATCTATTAAATTTACACAATATGGACGAGGGAAATGATAGGGACATACCAAAAAGTATAATATAGAAGAATCTTCTATTTTCCATTAATTTTCTAATTTTTGTTTTTCAATTTCATCTGAACAAGCCCGCTGATATAACAACCTATAGATATCAGAAGAAACCAGATAAAGAAAAAATATCATGGTTTTTAACTTACATGACAACTAACAAAGAAATGCCACAAAATTTTAAACATTTGAGAACTAACTTCCAACTGTTCCTTCTTCTGTTGGCTGCAAAAGAAATTAAATCTGGTTGAGTTCAGCATTTGAAAGCGAAATTTAACTAAAGAGAATTGTTCGTGTCCCGTAGTTCGCTACAAACAACAGAAGTGGTGCACAATTCCACCTGTCCCCTTGTAGTTGTATAAGTTTAAAAGCGCACAAATTTTTTGGCAATAAGACAGTTGAACTATGAATTTCTTCATTGTTCACCATCACGGTGAAGAAATAAGCTTCCTGGGGAACAGCAACAAACAAATTTGCAACTGGCTGATCTGATTTGAAAACTAAAGCCAGAACTTACATGCCATATGACAATGTATTAATTGACCAATCCCTAACTATGTTTTCTACGGTCAACCCTACTCTCCAAAGTGGATACAGGAAGCTAAGACCGCAATTCCACAAATCTTTGCCGCACGGCACATGCAAGCTTCCATTCACCTATACCAGCCAACCTTTCAACAAGCTTCTGCCTCACCCCAATATACGGTAGAAACCCTTTCTCCGTCATCCCCATCACCACTTTGCCTGCCAAAATATACTCACTGCACTCCAGACAACCTTCAATCACCAACTCATAGCTCTCAAACCCAACAACATGACCCTCCTTCTCCAATAACTCAATCACCTCAACTGCTTTCCACATTTCTCTGTTTGCGCGCAATGCTGCCGCCACTTTGACTAAAGTGCCCTGCCTCGGAGTCAGTCCAACTTTCTCCACCATTTGCTTAAGCATGCCTACTGCCTCAGCAGTCCTCCTGAATTTGCACATTGCTTTGATCACTGTGTCATAACTCTCCAAATCAGGAATACACCCTGCATCAGCCATGCCCTTTAAGACTTTAACCGCCTCCGGCAACTCATCAACAGCACATAGAGATGATATGAGGTAATTGCATGTACCACAGTCAGGATGATATCCAATCGACTTCATCTCCAACAAGACATCGTGCACGAAGCGAGATTGGTTGCGACGATGCTCCAGCCACGCAGAAGAGAGGAGGAGGAGGGTTTGGGGGACAGGGACACAACCCGAGCGAAGAGTCTGCTGGAGAATGGCAAGAGAAAGGGGCAGCGGATTGGGGCTTTGCAGAGTGTAGGAAAGGAGGCAGGAATAAGCAATCTGGGATCTGGAGCGAGGTCGGAGAGGGAGAAAAGATTGCAAAATCTCATCAATTATTTGCGTCCTACCGACCCGCGGAAAGGTAGAAAGGAAAGAGAAAGGATTTGGGTTTTGGCGTGCTTGTTCAAATGAAGTAAGAAGATCAGGAATTTTATGATATGTTTTGGCTTCACTGCATCTTTGATGGTTTCATGGAGCATTACCAATGAAGACACCGAGTGCGTCGAGCAAAATCGAAAAACACCATGGGAAAAGGGTATAAGAGATTTCCAAACTTTTGTTGTTCCTATCGCCATTCTTGTTGCTAGAAGAGATCAAAATGCTTACTGCAGCATTTATGCTTCGAAATCGAAATGAAACCTGCAAGTATTTTCTGATTGAGGAATATTGTCGAACATATTATAGGCAATAAGCATGTACGAACAAAGCCAAGTTTGCCAAGAAAATTTGCTAATTGTCAGTGTATGGCATTAGTCAAGGCATGTTAACTAACTATAGGCTTAGATATTAGTAAAATCCTCACGTAAAAATTGAGAACAAAGTTGGCAAACCCAGAAAATTACAACCACCGAAGACAGACTCGCATCATTTTGGAGCAGGAAAATGCATAAAAGATAGCGGTTAGAAACATAAGAAACAACTAGGAGAACAAATGAAAACTTTGATATTGTTTCATATATATATATATATATATATATATGTAAAATGGGATTCAAAACGTAGGAAATTACCTGGTTTATCGATTTAATGGTTTTTCGTGTATCTGGTGCGAACGGAGAGCATCAACTCTTCAAAGCTCAGAGACGCACGGCAAATGCGTCAATCAGAGATGGCCAAAACAGAGGATTAACAGACAGAGAACGAAGCTTATCATCAGAGAGAGAGAGAGAGAGAGAAGGGTCTTTGTCACTCTTTGATGAAAGGGGATTATGTGAGTGTGGGATGGCATTGAAGATCCTGCCGTACGCGGTACGTCTGTTGTTGTCGTTTTTAAGATTCTTTCAGTTTTTTTAGACCGTCGTTGTCTATAAAGAACTTGTCGTTTGAAGGACATTGTCGTTTTTAACCCATTTAGTTTTGTCAAGTCCTGTCCACGTCTCGCATTCATAAGTTGTCGTTGCCCAAGTGATTGTCGTTTCTAACGTTGTTTCCAAAAGTTAAAAAAGAAAACTGTTATAATTCTTCACACTTAGGGTTCGTTTGGTATTTGAGTTGACTTTGAAATGAGATGAAATTTTTAAGTTTGAGTTGGTTGACTTTTTAAAAATTAATTATAAATTTTGTTGACTTTTCAGAAAAAGACAAAATTAAGATGAAAAGTACAGTTTAGTTGGAGTTAAACCTGGATGCCAAACATGGGCTTAAGTCGCTTATCTTAGTTTTAGGGGTAAAAAAAAAATTTATTTTAGGGGGGGGGGGGGGTAATTTATATAGCAATATCTCTGAGTTTCCTTTTTTTTTTTTTTTCCCCCCAGTTTATCTATATGTTTTCTGAAACTACAAAGGCGTTTTAGATTTAAAATATATCAATTTCATCCTTCATGCATATTTTGAGCAGAAAATGGAAAAAATGATATGCTTAAGGAAAATT
Organism: Ficus erecta; assembly: GCA_008635985.1. Taxonomy (NCBI): domain Eukaryota; kingdom Viridiplantae; phylum Streptophyta; class Magnoliopsida; order Rosales; family Moraceae; genus Ficus; species Ficus erecta. The sequence continues at coordinate 68,409 of BKCH01001473.1, forward strand.
AGGCTGAGTGGCTTTTTTTAATCACTTAATCTAATAAAATGGTCTAACTTTTTTTATTTAATAAAATATCCATTTATCATTTTTCAAATTCTGTGAAATTTGGTAATTGATTAATGGTCAATTAGTGATTGACTATAAAATTAATAATTTATGTTATGGTTAATCAATGATTGATTGTAAGTCAATCACTAATTGACTATCATGTGGTCAATCACTAATGGACCATTTAAGATAATTGATTAACCAATTTAAAAAAAAAAAATGGTCTTTTAACTAATTTTTAAAACTTCGATCTTTTAACTAATTTTTAAAAACTTCGACCATTTATTAAAAAAGTTCTTGAAAAAAAGGGGCTATTTAGCTATAAATCCCTATTCTTAAATAGGTTCAGTTAACGTTGTTATTTCGTTCCAGTTTACCCTGTCGTTTGTCGTTTGTCATGCATGTCGTTTTTATAACAGTTGTCGTGCCCAGAGCCCCCCACCTCCCCCCCCCCCCCCCCCCAGCTTATTAGTATGTTTTCTCTTCCTTTTGTTTTTCCTAGCAGTTGTGGTTTTTCAAGTCAATATCTAATTGTCGTTTTATACAGGGTGTCATTTTCTATAAATAACGCCTCTTTCCACGGATGTCGTCGATTTCAATGTGTTCTTGTTTCTTCAGATCATTGTAGTTTTTTTGACTCGTTGTCTCAATATGATGTCGTTTTCAATATTGTAAGATTAACTCTTTTTGCAGCTTGTTGTCGTTTCCCTAGATCATTGTAGTTCTGTTGTCTTGTCGTTTGTCATGTGATACCGATTTGATAACACTTGTCGTTTCCATGGCACTATCGCAATCGTGTGGTTTTCTTTATATGTTATGGTTTCTGTATGCTATCGTTTGTGACTTTGTGTGTTGTTTTCCTCTTTAGTAAAGTCATTTTTCAAATAGTAATGTTTTTCTTAACAGTTGTAGTTTCGAAGCCATTATCAGTTTTTCAAGTAGCAGTTGTTTCTTCACTTCTTAACAGAAATCCGCTGAAATTCAGAAAGAAGTTGCTACATACATTTATTAAGGAAAAATTAATACCTTTTTTTTTTTTTCAAACAGGAAAATCCCCACAAACAAAATTGTTTCGATTCAGGTTGCGTATGAATGGAAAGTTGAAAACAAAAACAAAAACACACACACACACACACACAAACAAAAGCCTCTAATATTGCCTATTCTAGCTTTAACATCCTCACTTACAAATCTCAAGGATTATCACTCTTGTTTGTCCCTCACTGGATTCTCAAAGTACTGCCGAAATCAAATTGCATATCAATTCCGTGTCCCATTACATGTGATCAACTGGAGGTTCTGTTTATGCGAAATAAAACCCCAAGCAAAATGCACTTTATGTCATTCAAGCTCTCATATATACCTGATGCAATTGCAACCAAAGTTGGAACCAATTCAGCGATAACGTCTTCTTCTAGACCTGGCACGCCTTAGGAATATCCGGAAAACTACCACAAAGCTTATGAGGAGTAGCTGTAGGATTATCACCACCTTCAAACCTGGGATCACCAAGCTGAGAGTTTCAAAATACAAGTTGTGTTTAGCTGCTCAAAGCCATAACGAGCAGAAGAATACCTTTAAGTTTCTGAATCAAGTCATCAAACTTTATCCTGGTTTTGGTTTCTTTTGCATACATGCTATCCAGATCACTGACTGTTGATTGTTCATTATTTTTGCTAAACGAGATAGTATCGTCACTTTTGTATGCGATATTCCCACCCATGACGCATGTGTTTGGACAGCGGATACTACCACCATACTCATCACTCCCATCACAGCAATCTACATAGATCAAATCAGCAACCCATCAATCTGAGGACATGCAAAATTGCCTAAAATGCATTGCTCAGCACACCCAAGGGGATATATTGCACGATTTTCAGAAAAAACAAAAATGGGATTTGATTAAACTAAGACCATGTCCAACACAAATTCTAACGTAAACAAGCCATCTTAGTTTTCCAAGCCCCTGAAACACCCTCATCGACTACTTATCCTTATCTGATTTCCTCAATGTACAAGTAACACTTGCGGTAATGTCAATTTCAAGTTGTTCTATGATGCAATAGGAACACCCCATTTCAACATAGGCGCAAACTATCATAATTCAAAAACACTAACATTACTTATGAGCCACGTCCAAACATTTTACATTCTCGAGTAGAACTAACTAAAAAGGCCTAACTAGTAACCATAACAGGCATATAGTCGATTGAAAAGAAAAAAAAGAAAGAAAGACAGAAAAAGTCATTGAAGAAGCCTAACAAGAAAAAGAAACTATTATGGACATGAAAACTCACCACAAATAAGGTCATTAACGCGAGAAGAAAATATAAATTGTGGCGTACTCCCTAAATTTCTACAGTAAAACTTTCCTGCGGGGCAAGCTGAAGTCCCTGCGAAGAAGAAAAACAAGTTGATGACACACACACACACACAGAGTTCATTTTGACACTAAGGTGATCAAAATTTTGCAACTCTTTGAAATTATCCACAGCAAGAATCTCAATTACAACAAAAAAAAAATTACCCAGTATCAAAAGAACGCATTGAAAAACTCGCACCAATACCAAAAATCAACACACAAACTAAGAGAACACGAGTATTTGACTATACCGGGTTCATCAGTCCCATCAGCGCAGTCACAGTAATTGTCGTTGAGACGAGCTCGGTGGAACGCTTTGGAACCGTCCTTGCACTTTATCACCACGGAAGAGAAGTACTTCTCATCTGCAACAACCCAAGTAAGAATTTCCATTTCAGAGAGTTTTAATCAAAACTGCCTATCTGGGACCTGCGTATGTTCCAAAACCTTCAGAAAAACCCCAAAAAAAAATCACTGGGATTAAAAGACAAGACAGATTCTTGAGGTCTGTAAAGGTTGTTTGAGGAAGTTGGAAAAGCGAGGAGATGGGGTTTGAGATGGGAAGAAAGACAAAAGAGAGTGAGGGGTACCGAACCGAGGGGGTGGACGCCGAGGAGAGGCGGAGATGCGGAGGAGTGGACGGCGGAGGCGAGGAGGAAACAGGCGGAGAGTAGCCGAAGCAAAGTGGTTTCCATGGCTGGCCGCCGCCCCGTGCTGGCTAGTGAATTGGTGATCGCATTTTCAAGAAGAATTTGTCAAAATGACTTAACAAAAAACTGAAATTAGGAAAGTGTTAAGTTTATCAAACTCGAAGTCAATAGTCTACGCCCCGGTTTGCAAGTTACTGGGCGAGTTTATGGATAGTTTTTTTTTTTTTTTTTTTTTTGGGAATTATTATCAAGATTAATTACAAAATCATACTTTTTAATTTTATTATTTCTTAATTTATTATGCTGTTTTTAGAAATTACCAAAAGTATGTTGTGAACTTTAAAAAAAAATTTTAATTTCATCTCTCACAAATTTTATGGATTAAAAAACAAGGAAAAAAAGAGAGTGATTATTGAGGGTCCGTTTGGTGAATAAGTTGAGTTTGAATTGAGTTGAAAATTTTAAGTTTCAATAGTAATTTTTGTTGACTTTTTAGAAAAGACAAAAATTTGAGTTTGAACTTTGGGTTTGAACTTTGTCTCTAAACATACCATGAGTAATTGATTCAAATAGTCCCTAGATTCTTTAAACTGTGACAATTTGATCCCTGTTTTATTTTTTTTGACCGAGAAGATTCTGAACTCTTAAAATATTGGTCACTATTATTCTTTCCATTCAAAACTGTTAAGTTTCTATCGGAATCTTGCTCAAATGATCATTTTTCTAGTAAAAAGACTAAAATACCCTTCAATTTTCTCTTTCCCTTAAATTCTCCCAAAATTCCTGGTCTCGCCCTGCCACCCTCCCCCCCCCCCCCCCCCCCGGGGCTCTCTTTACCTTTGGCGGCCGCCTCCAACTCCGGCGACGCCAACACCCTCTCTCAGTTGCCGAACGTAGCCCCTCCCCCCGATCAGAGAAAACTAGATCCCCACCCCCCTGCACGTGTGTGTGTGTGTGTGTGGGGGGGGGGGGGGGGGTGGGGGGGGGGGGCGCTTCGTCGGCCTCCCCCCTCGCCCTGCCCCCCAAAACCCAAATCTGGGCTAGCTCCCACCCCCCGCTGCTCTTGCCGAACCCCCCTCCCCCCCCCCCCCCCCCCCCCCGGCACCGTTTCGATCTGGATTTGCTGCTTTAGATTGGATTGGAGGGGAGAAAATGGGGAGAAAGAGGGGGGTGGGAGGGAAGAGAGAGAGATTTAATTTTTTATATTTTATATTTTTTTAAATTAATTATTATTAGATTACTAAAATACCCTCTTAAATTAGATCACATGTATTGCACATAACTCATTGCATTAGAAACTTAATAGATTTGGACGGAAAGAACTATAATTGTCAACATTTTAAGAGTTTAGGATCTTCTCGGTCAAAAAAATAAAACAAGGACCAAACCGTCACCTGTTAAAGAGTACGTTTACTTAGAGCACGTTTACTTATTAGGAATAACAAGGACCAAAAAATAAAAAGGACCAAACAGTTCAGGGACTGCTGAGGCCAATTACTCTTAGAGCACGTTTACTTATTAGGAATTCTAAAAATAAGAAATTAATTCCATGAAATAAGGAATTAAATTCCAGAATTAGATCAAAGTATTTACTAATCTATCAAGGAATCTATTTACTTAAGAAATTAAATTCGTATTATGATGTTTACTTTCTGAAAAAATAGAAGGATTGAGAATATAATTAATGTAGTTATGAAATTATCTTTATATGAAAAAAAAAGTTAAATAAGAATAATGGTATATTTGGTTTGAGAATATTATCTTTCTCAAAAAATAGAAGGATTGAAAATAAAATTACTGTAGTTATGAAATTATCTTTATATTAAAAAAAAAGTTAAATAAGAATAATGGTATATTTGGTATAGCATTAGTTATTTCCTATTTTTTAGGAGAAGAAATTTATTTCCGTAGGTTATTGGTTGGAGATAAGTTCTCATTTATCAAGGAAATTAATTCCCTATTTTTTAGGTGGGAATTGAGTCATTTAATTCTCAAATACAAAATAAACATTAAAATTTAAAATTAGGAATTTAATCCTTTTTTCCAAATTGGATTACCCATTAGTAAACGCGCCCTAACTTAATTAGAACAAATTTATTTCTGATAAATATATTTAAAAAATTTCTATTTAGAAATTTTCTAAAAAATCATAAAACTTCAAGATTTATTTTATTTTATTGCTTAAAGAATTTTTTTTAATGGTTTTTAGATGTATGCAGTCTTTTTAATAAACTAATTAAAGTATATTTATATCGTTTTTCTCCAAAAAAAAAAAAAAAAATTCATTTAGAAAAGACGCAAGGGATGAAATTGAAATAAGTTTTTCAAATTGAAAAGATACATTCATAGTTTTTAAAAACAAAAGGATAAATTAAGAAATAACTAAAAGTAGAAGATATAATTATCTCATTAAATCTTGTTATTAGTATTATTTGTTTTATGAACGAGCACAAAAAACACATGCTTCATGTGGAGGAGCACAAGGGTCTTCAAAAAAAAGATAACACTGTGATTCATAAGTAAATCTAATTATATAATCTTATTCAAGTAATTGTTACTAAAAAAAGACTTGGGCACTTATATACAATAGTTTTTTTTTTTTATTTATTTCAAGTTTGAAAAAAAGTATGGAGCCCGCACCACAATAGTGTCACAAGAAATAAAAAAGTATGCTCTATCGCATATTGTGTGATTTTTTTTTTTTTGTGTATGGTGTTAGACATTATTTGTGTCTTTGATAATGTGATAAAGGGATAAATGATTTTTTTTTTTTAATCTAACAACTCGTTGTTGGTGTTAGAAAAATTAGGCATTAAACACACATGATCTTGTAATTTAGAATGACTAGCTACCAGCTATAAACATACATAACTAGGGGATTTTTACGCATATCACCAATACGCAAACTACGGATATATAAAAACCCAACGACTACGTAAAGATGACCACTTAGAGCATGCAAATCCACAGAAAACTACATGCAACATAAGATCCCCCAGTTACGAGAAGATCTTCAATAACGTAATAGTAATCCCACAAAAAATTAGGTTATCGACTGTGATGTAAACCGGTTAAAACAAATATCACTTATTGAAAAAGTTTGGTACTTATGTATGTGATTTTATTTTTAAGATAAGAAAAGGTAAGTATAATATATAAAAAGACAACACAAAAGAATATGGTTGTAATTTTATTTTATTTTTTTAAATGGGGGAAGTTATCGTGTTGGTTGGGGGTGAAAAAGATAAGGAGAGAAAAAAAAAAAAAGAAAAAAAAAAGGTAATTTAAAATTGATTGGTTTGAAACAAGGTAGATTGAAGATGCTTCCCCCCCCCCCCCGGCGGATACTAGAGCTTATAAAAGTTTGACACCTGGTTCATGATTATTAAGTTATAATCATGACAAACGTTTTGTTTTTGAAGGGGAAAAAAAAATCATGACATACGGTTGGTGTCTTGGTGATATCTTCTACTATCATATATTTTTTTTTTATTATTATTTTTTTTCACTACGTTGGTTCTTTTCCATTGAGGATTTCGCCTAGTTTTACTTTCCCTTTTTTTTGACTTCCAAGTTTTTTGGGGCGTTAGGCTTGGTGAGCCCTGCCAAGAATGTGAAGCAATAACAAAAGATATTATTAATTTCTTATTGCAATTTTTTTAGGAAAACCCCTCGAGTGTTATATAAATCCCTTTTAAAATGAATTATCTATATATCTCAATTATCAAGGCGGTAACAACTTAAACTTAAGACCTTTAGTCGAGAGAGCAAGCGTCTTACCACCCTATTTGATTACTCGATGGTAGATCAGCATAGTATAAGTTTGATTTTAATGACCTAAAACCACATGCCTTAACAAAATTCCAATCTTGCAGTGTTTACAATATAGTGAATTATCTTCTTGACGCTCCAATATATATGCGAGTGTTACATCGTCTTCTAAAGTAGAAGATCAACAAGAAGATAAAAGCATAAGACTAATAAGTTCTTTAATTCATTAATTAAAGAAAAAAAGTGAGAAAATTAAAATATATATAAAAAAAAGGGGAAATTGAAAACAAAAGTATCAAGATCCACCGTCCCATATAGTGCTTTCCATTGTTTTGCTATTCACTTGATTGAATTGACCTGCAACAATAATAAAACCAATAATAGAAAGACAAATAATAACTGTGAGAATTTGGAGAATTTTGTAGTAGAATATCGAATATATATATATATATATATATCCATAGAATAAAAGTTAAAAACTATCCGATCATTATAAAATCATGTGAGAACTTGATTAACACACATGTAAACATTAAAAATATGATCTTATAATCCGATTACTTTTTTTGTTTTAATTATTAGTTCTCGTTGATAAAAATTCCTTTGTCACGATTAGCTGGTAATATAATCATCACTAATTATTAATAAAAAAAATTATAAAAAAAAAAAGGAAAGGAAAGGAAAGGACCAATATTTACCTGAGAGATAGTATTGCTGACTAAAACTATTGATGGAATGTTGTTGATGTTGCTGTATAGGAACAACAGAATCAACATTCTTTTCCTGCCTTATTTTCTCTGGACTTTGCATAAAACTTGGGGCATAACTAAATGGGCTTTGATCAACAACTACACTCCCATTTTCATGAAAATAACTCAAAGAGTTATTATTGACAATCCCTCCAACCACTCCATTGTTATTACTATTAATCCCATTGCTAACACTACTCCAATTCACCAAACCTGACAAAGATTTGTAAGCCCCATTCCTTTGAGCTTGCAATTGCATCATTTGGTTTTCTTGGCTTTTGTACACCTTAAGCTCTTCAAAAACCTTTCGGTACTCGGCGTAAGGACCCAGGATGGGGTCCTTTTGCCTACAACACGCCTCCCAAACCAACGAGTCCACGGCTCTTCTCCGATCTTCCTCATTGACGCTCCTCACCATCTTCGTCACGTTGCTTACGCCGAACACCTTGTGCACTGCGAGGAATTCATGACTTCTTTCGGCGGGGAAGTATGGCGCCAATACGCAGCCTTGGTGGCATTTTTTCCTTTGGTGTTTGCATGCTGCACAGGCTTGTTGTGCTCCAGCACTAGTACCATTTCTTTGCATCCTAATTAAAAATCAAGTTAAATCAAATTAAAAAAAAAAAAAAAAAAGTGACATGTACTAATTGCAAAACATATTGCCTTGTTGTATGGAAGGAAATATATTGAATTTGATGCAACAAGGAAATAAAACCAAGGAGGCTATCATTTTCAAATTACCTTGTCATGTGTACTATACTTTTTTTTGTTGTTTTTAATTTTTCTTATTTTTGATGGGAATGAAAAGACGATGTTGATATGTATAAATAATATAACAAACAAGTACATAAACATGTAAAGATGGCATGGTTGTGGTATAAAAAAAAAAATGGTTTTTGTGGAAGGTTGAATAAGGTTTAGGTAGCTCATGGGAAGAAAAAGAGTTACTGTAACGACATTATAATTAATAAAGAATTTTGGGCAATTAATTTTTTAAATAGGCTTTTATGATGGGAAGAATAAATTTAGAAACTCAAAAGTTCTTACAACTAAGAAGATATCGCTTTTTTGTTATGATCAAGTGCTTAAATACTTATAGAAGGTCCTTCTAGGTTTGTTTGTTTTTTGTTTTTTGTTTTTTGTTTTTTTTTGGAAGTCTTATGGATTCATTCTTAAATCAATCTATATTATAACTAATTTGTCAACAAAGACAACTTTTAAGAAACCAACTTCCTCTCAAGTTTCAAGCATTTATATGTATACAATTGTTTTGTTCTTAAATTTTTAGGAGAGAAGTCAACTATTAAATTTTTTGTTTAGAGTTCTTAAATTTAATAAAATATGACAAAGTGCACATAAATCGTTGGTGATGATTAAAATTTCGATAAAAAATCCTCCTACATTTTAAATTAAAATTTCAAATAACGATCAAGCACATCATGTCACATCACCTCTAGTCAGAGGTTTTCCTTTCAAATTAACATCAGTAATGTGAATTGTGACACTTTGTAATGTTTTATTAAATATTTAATTAAAGGATAACTCTATAATTCAGTAAAAGTTGAAGGACAAAAGTGTCAAAAACTCTAATTTTTTCCCTCCAAGTTGAGGTGTTTATGTGTCTGCCTTTATTTTTTTCCCCAACAAGAGATGTGATGGATAGTTTAATCCGTCGCCAGTACAAACAACAGATGGGACTTTGATCTTTAAATTTTCTTTGTGCAGCTAAAATGTACAGATTATACCGCACTTTCAATCCGTTGCCAAAAGTAAGAGGTATTAGAAACCATTGAAAACAATGAAAACAATCACAAAAAACAAAAACAAAATTACAAAACATCTTTAATCAGAATCTCTCCTAGATGATTTAATAATGTACTCCTTATCTTTTAAAGGAAATTGGGTGCATAATTTACATTTTGAAAACAAGAAGTAGAGATTTTGACGTTCAACATCTGAAGAGATTCCAAAACTAAAGCACGTCTATTTTTGCTACATGTCACGTTTCTTTCAGAAAATTAACCTGAAAGCAAAATAAAATTAAAATCTGCACATAGCTTTCTCCAAAGCTTGGTCTAAAAGAGCAAAGGGAAGTGCCCTACTTGGTCTAAAGAGTAAAAGGACTTTTACAAAGAGGCATAAAAACGAAACCCACAAGCGGTAACTCAAGCAGCTGTTTGCTTCCTTTTCAAGTAGATGGTTCAAATTCTTGACTACATTCCCTTGGGGCCTTGCCCCCCAATAAAAATACTATCGACTTTGTTCTGATCTACCTAGGGAAACTTGTGAGGGCACGGTGGACAGATCATATAAGATTAATCAGCCTGTAAGATTTCCGTTGGTTAAAAAAAATAAACCCGAGAAAAACAAGCATTTTAAACTTGGTAACTAGTATTAACGCAGGCCATAGTCATGATTAGTGAAATCTGGAGAAATGAAAATAGATACGGTAAATTGGATGGGGGTCTCACCAGACTTCTCTTTATGTAATGTCAAATAGTCTTAACCAAACAGAAAAGCAGAGCAAGAGTGATTATTAGACACCATGGCTTGCGAAATGGAAGGAAACGTGTCTGTTAGGCTAAAATATTATCCTCAAAGCATCCTAAATGAGCCCTATAAAGAGCATTCATCAAAAGAAGAGGAAAAACAATATTTGACACTGCGCTCGATGATTAACACCCAATTTGTACCAAATTGTCTGTCAGATTATACCTAATTAGTGTCACCTCAAGTCACCTTCAAGTGATTAAAGTAATATTATCAATCTTTATTAAGAAATATATAGAAAAAAAAATGTTGTTCATCATTATTGATATCGGAATCATCACACACGTAACAGTCTATCAAAATTATCATATGATTATGTAAGACCCGTCATTTGTATTTTTCTCATATATAATGTTTTGACTTTATTACTGTATATCATCAATAATGATAAATAACGATGCTCAGTGGGCAAAACGACCAGGTTTTTACTGAAATTATTAAACATTCATCACTGATTCAGATCAGTCCTTTTATTTTAGGGAATCCCTGCTCTCTATCTTCAGCATTAGATGATGGAAATTAATGTGTGTGTATTATACACACATTAGCTTGTACACCTCGTAACTAGCAAAAGGTGATACATAAAGATAAGAGCATGCAGGGCATTGAATATACTGATCCTGGGTGATACTCATAATTAATGCTGCAATCCTGAATTAACTATCTACGATAACATTTATTAGAATTCCTTAATATTAAGCGTCTGTTTGGATCGTCATTTAGAGTTAAAAATTTTAAATTACAGTTGGTTGACTTTTTAAAAATTAGTTATAATTTTTATTAATTTTTTAGAAAAAAAAAACAATAATCCAGCTAAAAAAAATACTGTCTAATTGAAATTAAATTAATGTGTCAAACAAAGCCTAAATACTTTAAGTTCCCTTTTATTTCATCTTGATCTGTCTCAAGTGAATCCATCGGTCATGGTCAGTTGATGGCTACCACAGTTATGAAAGGGAGTTAATCCGGTATATGTCTATGTAATCAAAAGTTGCTTTCATACAATGTTAATGGAGGCTTAATTAACAAACTAAACTAAAAGCTATAATTTGCTTCAAGACCAGCCCGTTTCCCACTTGCACACAAGTCTCTAAATAATGGTGACACCCATATAAAGTTAATCACATCTTTGTGTTGTGATACGTTATCCTCTCATTGCATGGCCTTTTGGTGCAACTAAAACTCATATTAAACCCATATAACACCTAATCATCTTAATTAAAAAAAAAACAATTATTCTTATCTTTGATCCCTGAAATTTAGGATTATGCTCATTTTGTCCCATGAATTTTCTATTAGCCCCACTTAGCTTCTTCTACTAGAATTTCAGTAAAAACAAACAGAAAAAAGTGAATTAAGTGCAGATATGTGACCTTTTTTTCATTTATTTTTAACAGAAATCCTAAAAGAATGGGGTTGTAAGACTAATTTCCCTATTTTTTTGTCTGTTTCTTAAAATTAAGGGGACAAAATAAGAACAACCTTAAAGTTCAGGGGCATGGATAATAACAATCCTTAAAAAAAAAAAAAAAAAAAAAAAATCTTAATAAGACTACAATAGGGTTTCTATGCAGGGTGACCTCTAAACTTGTGGCCCACATAGCATGGAGTTTCATGCATCCAAACTTTCCTTTTTTGTTTTTTTATGTTTTTTTTTTTTAAAAAAAAAAATGCTCTCCTTTTATTCTTATAGTCATGATAATACTTTTGGCTAATTAAGCAATGTTTAATTTTCTAAAAACTCATGATTCAAACTCTCCCTTGTCCCACACTTTACCAACTAACAAGAGTACCAAACACCTCCTTTCTTGGTCTTTAGTTCTGGCCTTCCCCTTAAAGGAACAGAAAGCCAATTGGCAATCATAGTAGAGCTAAAAAAAAAAAACAATAATAAAGGAGTCACTGCCAAAGTAGGTGATGAGCCCCCTTTGCTTATTAAATGCCATTTTTCTTGCCCTCCATTTCTATTCAAAATTCAAATTCACCCCTACTTTCCAATACCTCCCTTCTTGTTGTTCTACTCTTTCTCTCTTCTTTCCTTTTTCTCGTGGAAAAAGAAAAAAGAAAAAAAAAGAAAGAAAAGAAAAGAAAGAAAAGAAAGAAGATATTGCAGTTTTGGTGTTACAAATATGGAGAGAGGAAGCTATTCTAAAAAGGGTTGATGCGAACCGAGAAGAATACAATTAATACTTCAAAAACAAGAAACCTAAAATGAGCACGGCTAGATTCATCAAGTGCGTCACCGTCGGCGATGGAGCGGTCGGAAAGACTTGCATGCTCATCTCCTACACTAGCAATACCTTCCCCACTGTACGTTCGATCATGTCTTGTGTGCTGTTTTCAACTTTAAGTACACGCATGAAAAATGAGCTTTGTTACATTTACTTATGATGTTTCATTCACTTTTTTCTCTTGTTCTTTTGTTATGGAAATTTTCGTAGGATTATGTTCCTACGGTGTTCGACAACTTTAGTGCTAATGTAGTAGTGGATGGCAGCACGGTTAACCTTGGATTGTGGGATACTGCAGGTGTGTAAATTTAAGTCTGGTTTTAGCTTAATATAAGTTTAATTAGTTCCGGTTATTAGTGTTAACAACACCGCCTTAATAATTCACGCGCTAAGCAGATTTTTGGTGAATTCAGGACAAGAGGACTACAACAGGCTGAGGCCTTTAAGTTATAGAGGTGCAGATGTGTTTTTGCTGGCATTTTCTCTCATCAGCAAAGCTAGCTATGAAAACATTTCCAAGAAGGTTGTTCCTAATTAGAAACCAAAATAACATTTTTTTTTTCCATACATAGTATTGTTGGGTTCATATGTTTGTGATTGATTTACATTCTAAGCAGTAAAAAAAATCTGACGTCATTTCGACATTTGTCGTCCCTCCAGTGGATCCCAGAATTGAGGCATTATGCTCCAACCGTCCCTATCGTCCTTGTTGGAACCAAACTTGGTATGTCGTAGAAATACTAGCCTTGTTAAAATTGATATCGGTGAAATTTAACACGGTTTATGTCATTCTTCTTGTGTTTATGCATTCGATTCTGTTTTGATGCAAATCTGAGTGTATTTGGCTGCAGATTTGAGGGATGACAAGCAGTATCTTATTGATCATCCGGGTGCTATGCCGATCACAACAGCACAGGCAAGTCACTAACCTAAAAAAGAAAGAAAACAGAAAACCGTTTTTAACAGGATTTGTAAAATGAAGACGATAAGTACAGCATCCCTTAAAACATAGGGTAGAATGCAACAATTCGAGAGAACATAAGCGAGGGTTTCGTTAATATCCCGTTTTCGTTTTCACAGATTTGCTTATAATGAATGGTTGAATGAATTGTGCAGGGTGAAGATCTGAAGAAGGCAATAGGTGCTTCTGTTTACCTAGAGTGTAGCTCCAAGACTCAGCAGGTTTATTTATTTTCATATTATTTTTACATTTTCACATGAAACTCTTGTTTCTAACCAAATCTTTTGAACTGAGAAAAATATAATAACATATTTGCTTAACCTTAGACAAATTTTACACCAAAGTTGCTTGGGTTTGTACCTGGTTCTTTGAATATAAAGCTTCTTTTTCTAGCTTTTTGCCTTTCAAGGTGTTACTTTTAAGAACATTTGTTCTAAAGTTAGGAAGAGACTATACTTTCTTTTGGTAGTGGAGAACACCTCGACATTTCTCTGTTCTTCCAATTATAAACAAGTCCTTGAAAATCTAGGATTAACCAAAAATTGGTACCTCGTATTGTGTTAGATTTCTTATGCTAATAGATTATATCAATAAGTTATATGATTTTTTTTTTTAATTTTATATGGTGACATTATTTCAGAATGTGAAGGCTGTGTTTGATGCTGCAATCAAGGTTGTTTTGCAGCCTCCGAAACCGAAGAAAAGGCGAAAGAAGGCCAGGCCATGCGCATATCTCTAAGTCAATTTTCATGTTTGTTGTTACAGGCAGCCAAAATCCCCCTGGAGATTTTTATTTTTCATTTTTTTTATATTTTATTTTTGTTTTTGTTTTATGGAAGACCTTTTCGTATGAGTTTTTAATGTTTCCCCTCTTATCCGGTTTCATGCTTCTGATGGAATATTTGAAAATTTGTATTGTAAGTTTACAAATTGTAATCTTGGTGATATGAAAACCAAATAAGCAGGACTTTTCTTAGGTCTCAGCACTATACACTTGTTTTCTCTTGAGACCGCTAGAGCCTTTCATGGACATAGACACATGGTAATGAAGCTACAATTTTCATAACCATTTAGAAGTTGAAACAAATTATTCCATGGATACTTGGTGAAAATTGTCGAGGAAGACCCTAGTTTTGATTTGGTAAAAACAATGTTGCTTAAATTATTTTGTCCCAAAAGACGTGTGGATAACATAAGGCAAAAAGGAAGGATAAATTCTATCAGCATCCCTGAATTTTGTTTTTTTTTGTTTTTTTGTTTTTATTAAATCTCTTACATTGCCACTGAAGTTAAAAAAATTGACATTCATTCTCCTCAAACTTTAAAACTTTAGCTAATAAAAAAAAAACAGTTTCCGGGCACCTAAATTAGCACAAAAGTTTGAGGTAGCACCAAATTTACAATATTGAAATCTAACTTAATCTATTCATAATATTAGTCACATGTAGAATTTTAGCATTTAGAAGAATCAAATAAAAGAACAAAAGAAAATTATATAGAAAAGCTTCCATGTGTTAAGAGGCTAAGCTTCTTTGCTTCTTTGTGTGGTGAAGTTGTTCAAATCAATATTATTGTTTATTTTTCTCCGATTTACAGTACAATTATCTTTAAAAAATTACTCTATCCATAACTTTAAAAAAAAAAAAAAAACGACAAAGTCTAACAATAAAGTACGATTTTTCACAGCCAATTACGAAAATTCAGCCTTTTTTTAAAACAAAAAATAAATATGAACATAACAGATTTTATTTGTTTTGTTTTGTTTTGTTTTTTGGCGACTTTAAACCCATTCGGTTTGTACAGACAACGTTAAACCCTAACTTTGCCCAAATAAGGTTAATCGAATCCAAGGACAAGCAGTGCAGCCATTTCTCTCACTCCGTGTGTGTGGGGGGATAATGGCGGGTCCGTTGATACGATCTCTCTGGTCCTCCGCCCGCAAATCTCTCTCCTCCCCCACCCACTCTTCCTCTCCATCCCCTACTCTACGCTCCTTCTTACTCTCCCCCCGCGGCGCGTCACTCTCACGCGCCTTCTCGGCGGCTCCTTCCAGTGCCGCTGCCGCTTCCGCCTCTCCGAACCCCTCCCTGGATCCCAGCCGCCTCCGAAATGTGGCGGTGATCGCCCACGTCGACCACGGCAAGACCACCCTCATGGACCGGCTCCTCCGCCAGTGCGGCGCCGACATCCCCCACGAGCGCGCCATGGATTCCATCAGCCTCGAGCGCGAGCGCGGCATCACCATCGCCTCCAAGGTCTGCTCTTTTCTATGAAATTGGAAAAAAACTTTGTAGTTGTGTTTCAATGTAGTAATGTTATCATAGGAGTTCCCGAATTATATATAGATAGATTGCTAATGTTATCCATTCTTTTTACTATTATTAAGGTTACATCAATAACATGGAAGGAAAATGAGCTGAACATGGTCGATACACCTGGACATGCGGATTTTGGTGGAGAAGTATTTCTCTTCTAAGACTTTTATTCTAGCTCGAAATGGAACCCGCATTTGTTTTAGTTTTGTTGTTCTGTATTATTGAATCCTTTTTCGAAGATTGAACAATATTGATTTAAATGGACGGATAGGTCGAGCGAGTCGTGGGTATGGTTGAGGGAGCAGTTCTAGTTGTTGATGCTGGGGAGGGTCCACTTGCACAGACAAAGTTTGTGCTTGCAAAAGCTTTGAAGTACGGGCTGCGCCCTATTCTTCTTCTTAATAAAGTCGACCGACCTGCTGGTATGTATGCTCAGCACTGTCTGTGTTCGTTTTGTTCTGCCTTGCACTTGCCGCTTAACTTTATGTTATTTGCTACCATGTATACAGTTTCTGAGGAGACATGTAATGAAGTTGAGAGTCTGGTGTTTGATCTGTTTGCAAATCTTGGTGCGACAGGTGCGGAAATTTTAGAAGTAGAGAAATTATCCCTTCGTTTCTCACCTACTTTTATGTGATTTCACTGCTCTTGCATATATGTAAATTAAAATTCTATATTTACGTTCTTTTCTTTTTTATTTAGAGGAGCAGCTTGACTTCCCTGTTTTGTATGCCTCTGCTAAAGAAGGATGGGCTTCCACAACCTTCACCAAAGATCCTGCTCCTGATGCGAGAGATATGTCTCAATTGCTTGATGCCATTGTAAGACATGTTCCTCCACCAACTGCAAATCTTGATGCGCCTTTCCAGATGCTGGTTAGTATTTATGTGTTTATGGGTCTTCTTGAAGAGTGTATTTAGTAATTCTTATTTTCTTGGGGTGGGGTTTGTGTTGTCAGTGGAAATGCACGTTTCATTCAATAAACACCAGAGTATACTTTCTTAAGCCATCATGTTTATAGTTCCTATTTCTTCATATGGAAGGTGCTTCTGGAGAATATTTGCTCGAAACAAAGTTACACTGAACATGTAGTTCATAAATCAAATTGTAACACTTCACCATCGAATTTTTCTTAAACAGATTACTGGTAGTATAGATTAAATCATTTTTGGTTTTGTCTATTTTGTTGTAAATAAGGAGTTGTGCAAATTTTTGGTTGGAAAAAGTCTATTAATTATTAGTTTCATCTGCTTACATTTCAAGTTTGTTTAATTAATTGTATTTGTTATATTGCATTTTAGGTTTCTATGATGGAAAAAGATTTTTATCTAGGACGGATATTGACTGGACGAATTTCTACTGGAGTTATCCGTGTCGGTGATAAAGTTCATGGACTTTGCATGAAAGACTCAGGGGTTACAAAAATTGAAGAAGGAAAGGTTTGAAAGCTTTCCTGATTGAAGTTGAAAGTAAAGATTTTAATGTTTGTAGTTATATTGATTTTTTTTTTTCACTTTAGTATTATGCAATAGTCTTAGTGTATCTCAATTGTCAAAACACTTTCATTTGTCTTTACTTCTTTACAATTGATTGGATTTGTTAGAATTTTGAAAAATGCACTCTTTCCTCTCTTCTAGCTTATTTTCTTTGTTGTTTTGCTTTTGTTCTTCTGCTTTCCCCCCCCCCCCCCCCCCCCCCCCCCCGCTCCCCTCCTGTCAATATATCTTTGTTTGAGAGAGAGTAGACTTCGCAACTGCTATCCTGGTTTCCTTTCTGTTTATACGTCATATTGTGTTGATGAATTATGCAAGCGGCCAGCCAAATAAAAATCTTATCAAAATGAAGTCTCACATCTAAAACCAGAACTTTGTTTTATTTTCTTTTAATAACTTTCTTATTAAATAGCTTAATTTATCTTCTGAGAAATTTGCCCGTCATATGAAACAACTTGCCAATATTTCCATTTTGTGGGTGGGTATTTGCAGGTTACAAAATTGATGAAAAAGAAGGGTACTAGCACGGCTCTAGTTGACAGTGCTGGAGCAGGTGACATTGTATCAATGGCTGGGTTGGCAAATCCGTCTATAGGTCACACTGTTGCAAATACAGAGGTATGAATACAGCTAATTTATATTCCATGGAGTTTGTAACATTATGAACCAAAGCCATCTTGCCCCTCTTTCCTCTATGTGTGAAGTCCTGCTTAAAAGGAATTGTCTTTCTAATTGTTGTTTTTTCTCTTGTTTTCTCTATTGATTTTGAACTTCTGAAACATTTAACAAAACGTTATTATATTTTGATTCTTATCTACTACTGTTGCCACCTTGACGTTACAAGTTCTTCTCAGCTTGAAGATCAGTGTTAGCCACTCTAGTCTTCTTGTAATCCCCTTCAAGAATTTATTTTAGCAAAATTGTTTACAACCTTTTCCAATGAAATTGCAACTGCAACAGCCACTTGTTTCTGTTTTGAACTGACTTAAGCACGCATCTCCCAGGTCACAACTCCATTGCCGACCATTGAATTGGACCCGCCAACTATTTCCATGACTTTTGGTGTCAATGACTCACCATTGGCTGGCCGTCATGGTTCTCATGTAAGTTTCCTTTTCTTAGCTACTTACTTCGGATATTATTTCACTATTGTTTATGCTTCTTTCTTGGATTATTAGGTCTTTATTTCAGTCGTTTGAAATAATTGTTGACTAGTCCTCTCTTTTCGTTTTTAAAAAATTAAGTTATGTCTGCTACATGTATTTATTAGAGTCAATGTGAATGGGACTCTATGTGTTGGTTATTCATGAGTGTTATTTTCTCGTACCATGAAAGTTATAACTCTTCCGATTTCTGTATAAGGTCAAGGCATAAAATCAAAGTACCGTTGTCTTTCCATTGAAAATGGGCTCCTTATTGTAGAGTGAGGGACAATGGCGATTATATTACTTGGTAGTATAGTTTTCTTTTCTCAAAGTCTCCAAAAAGAGAATAGAAAAAAAAGGCAAAAAAAAAAAGAAGCATTTTACTTATTTCTTTCGTAATCTGATGATAGACACCAAATACACAAGGGAAACAAAGAAGCAATAGAAGGAAGAAAGATAGGGAAACGATAGAAGAAATGAAATGATAGACTGATAAACGATTAGTGAATAACTGTCGGAACAACGGAGAACATTCGAGAGGTTCTCTTCTCTCCCATAAAATCCAATACAATATTCTGCTTACCTCACACTCTCCCTCACCACTTACATTATTCCCCTCAGTCCCATAACTGCCTAACTAACTAGCCACAACTATTGACAATCTTACCCTCATCTCTTGCAACATTAGCCATGGCTGTTGACTCAACTGCTGACTTGGCTCCTTGTGCTCGCTTGGCGTAAGTAAAACGTAATGGTGGCTTATCAATACCCCCGGCCCGCAGAGTCACCTTGTCCTTAAGGTGAAAGGCTGGAAATTGGCGCTGAATCACCACAAAAGGTTCCCAAGTGGCCTCTAAGTTCGAGAGCCCTTTCCACTTGATCAAGACTTCAAAACCGGGTTCCTGCTTATCTTGGCTCGGACGAATGCCCATGACCACTTCTGGTTCCACCTGCAACTCTAGATTATCCAACAACTGGGGAGGCACCGAGGACACGGCCACAACAGCACCAACAGCACGCCTCAATTGGGCAACATGAAAAACTGGGTGAATTGTAGCATCCCCAGGTAACAGCAACCTATAAGCCACCGCTCCAACTCGAGCCGTCACCTGAAAAGGTCCAATAGCGAGGAGCCAGCTTCTCATTGAGGCGTTTAGCTAGAGACTTACGTCGATAAGGTCGAAGTTTAAGATACACCAGGTCGCCCACAATAAAAGAAACCTCCCGGCGATGTCCATCAGCCTATATCTTCATCCGCTGTTGAGCTTGGTGCATTTGTTGGCGAAGCTCAACGAGCATAGCATCTCGATTATGCAACTCCCGTTCAATAGTCGAGTTGGCAGTTGTCCCCGGGAAAAAAGGAATCAACTTGGGAGGTTCTTGGCCATAAACCAATTGAAAAGGGGTAGTCTTTGCCGCCGAATGAAAGGACGTATTGTACCAATACTCCGCCCACAGAAGAAAACGAACCCAAAGACTTAGGTTTCGTCTTGGCGAAGCAACGAAGGTAGGTCTCAAGACAACGAAGGTTTGGCCATCCGTTTGCAAGTGATACGCCGTGCTATGCTTTAATTCCATGCCCTACAAGCGGAATAACTTAGCCCAAAAATGACTCATAAACACCTTTGTCGCGGTCTAACACTATCGAGGAAGGATGCCATGCAAACGGACAACCTCCTTGACATACACCTCAGCCACCGAGTGAGCGTGAAAAAGGATGTCGAAGTCCAATAAAGTGCCCATACTTGCCAAGTTGGTCCATGGCCAACAAAATCGAATCCCACCCCTCTGAATGAGGCAATCCCTCGATAAAATCCATCGAAGTATTAGACCACACTACCTCTGGAACTGACAAGGGTTGCAATAGATCGGCTGGGGGACAAGGTAGTGGTCTTGTTCTGTTGGCTAACCGGACAACCAACAACATAGGCATGAATGTCGCACTTCATCCCCTCCCAATACACATTTGCAACCCACCCGCTTTAGAGTCTTAAAGAACACCCGAATGGCCCCAATGGCCCCGTCATGATATTCCTTCAAAAGCATTGAGATCAAAGGAAGAACCTCGTGGAATGACCACACGCCCTTTGTAGAGTAGAGTTCCTTGCAACCATGGAGTACCCTGGAACTATGACCCGTTAGTGGAGAAGATCATCCAAAATTCCTCTCAACTTCTCATCCCTAGCCACTTGATCCACCACCTCTTCCAACAAAAAAGTATTGAGGAACCGACAATGCCATGAATTGGGATGCCCCCCAACCCGAGACAATGCATCGGCAACCGTGTTTTCCAAACCGGGTTTGTATTGAATGTCGAATTGAAACCCCAAAAGCTTGGTGAGCCACTTCGGATGTTCCAAACTCACTTCCCGCTGCTCCAGAAGGAACTTCGAGACTCCATTGATCAGTGCGAACTAAAAGCTTCCGACCCAAGAGATAGTGCCGCCACTTTTGAACTGCTCACACGATCGCCATAAGTTCTCGCTCATACACGGACTTTAGTTGAGCTTGTTGGGGCAACACCCGGCTGAAATAACCAATAGGACGCTGGTCTTGCATCAAAACCGCCCCCTACCCCATGTCCCGAAGAGTCCAGCTCAACCACAAAGGGTTTAGAAAAATCTTGCAAAGCCAGCACCGGCACCGAAGTCATTGTTACCTTAAGCGCCCTAAAAGAAGCCTCTGGTTTCGAACCCCAACGGAAATTGTCCTTAAGTTGTTCGGTCAGTGACCACGTAGTGCTCCCATAATTGGCCACAAAGCGCCGATAGTAACTGGTGAGGTTGAGGAACCCGCACAAGTCCCTTAGAGTAGAAGGCGCCGAGCAATCTACCATCGCTTATATTTTGGACATATTAGCTGCAAACCCCACTACCCGAAATAACATGGCCCAAGTATTCCATTTGGGATTGACCGAATAGACACTTATTTTCATTGGCAAAAGGCTGATGTGCTTCTAACACCCCCAACACAAACCTGCAGATGTTGCACGTGATCCTCCATTGTTCCGCTGCAAACCAAAATATTGTCAAAAAAGACGAGAATGAACTGATGAAGATATTCGCAGAAGTTGTCGTTCATGAAAGCCTAGAAAGTGTCCAAAGCATTGGTCAAGCCGAAAGGCATAACCAAAAATTCATAATGGCCCTTGTGAGTGCGGAAAGCTGTGTTGGAACATCATCGGGTTTTACTCAGATTTGGTGGTACCCCGAACGAAGGTCCAACTTTGAAAAGACAGTAGCTTCGTGAAGTTCATCCAAGAGTTCGTCAATCATGGGAATCGAAAATTTATTGGCCACGGTAACCTTGGTCAAAGCCCGGTAATCCACACAAAAATCGCCAACTGCCGTCCTTTTTTTTGACAAGAAGAATCAGGCTAGAAAAGGGAGTAATGCTCAGCTGAATAATGTCGGGGACCAACATCTCACGAATAAGCCGTTATATCTCAGTTTTCTGAAAATGAGGGTACTTGTAGGGCTGTACGCTGATTGGAGACACCCCTGCCTGAAGAGTAATAGTGTGATCGCGAGCTCGTGACAGCAGTAAGGTACTTGTACACTCAAAAACCCGGTGGAAACCCGCAAGCACCGTTTGGATGACAATGGGAGTGGACTCGAAGGGCTTGGGCTCCAATATTCCAATACTGCCCAACTCCACCAACATGCCACCGCCTTGCTCTTGGATGTCCTTCCACAGAGTTTTCAACGAAACCAGAGAGTGGGATAAACTCGGATCACCTTGCAACGCCACAACTACACCCCCAACCTTGAAATGCATGATCAAATTCTTCCAATTGACCCATATTCCCCCAAGCGATTCAACTACTGCATACCCAGGATAACATCGGCCGCTGCCCAATTCCAGAGGAAGGAAATCCTTGACAACCTTTATGCTTTGAAGGGTCAACACCATGCCCTTACAAATACCAGTCCCTTTGACCATCAATCCTGTCCCCATTGAAACGCCATAATTACTGGTGCCCACCAATGGAATACCCAGTTGCTATACCAACTCCATGGAGATGAAATTATTAGTTGCCCCACAGTCAATCATCACCACCACACGTTGTTGGGCAATCGTGCCCTTGAATTTCATAGTCTTGGGAGAAGAAAGACCCACCATGGAGTTAATTGAAAGCTCAACAACCTTACCGATTCCTGCGTCCGACAACCCCTCATTGACCTCCGCCGGAAACACTCCCCACTCCCGACCACCGCCTTGATCATCATCACTCACAACCAGCACATGGAGCTCATAGTTCTTACAACGATGAATGGTAGAGTACTTTTCATCGCAACGAAAACAGAGGCCATTCTTGCGCTTCGTTTGAAGCTCGGAATCAAAGAGACGCGTAAAAGAAGAAAAGGGCTTAGAACCAGTTACCTGACCACTGCTTGTCGTTTGTCGTTGGAATGAAGGGAGCTGTTGTGGGGATGAGGTAGGGGTTCAGAGGTACACATGGGTTGTAATTGCTAGTAGCAAATCCATTGGGTTGAGAAGGATGTGGGCCTGCAGAAAAAGTCTAGCCCAAGACCCCGTTTGGGTTTCCCCCACCCGTAGCCCGCCTTGAAACCTGGACCTAGAAACTCCATAACCGCCCCAACCCGGTCTCAAAGAGAAGTTATAGTCCTCCACCCGTTGCGCAAACTCCATAATCCGAGCCAACCCGTCCGATTTAAACATCCGGACTCCGCGTGGATATTTGGCCTCAACCCATTAATAAACGTGCTATCCATCAAATGTTTCGGCAAGTTAAGCGACGGCAATGCCAAGGATTCGAAAACTCGACGATACTTTCGAACGGTGGACTCCTGCTTCAACACCAAGAACTTCTCGCACAAGGAACCCTCCTAGGTCAGGCTGAATTGGTCCAACAACTGAAGCTTCAACTCCGCCCAGCTGCAAAGCAGTCGACAATGGTCCTCCCACTGGAACCACGCCAGAGCTTCTCCATCAAGACTGATGGTTGCCACCTCCAGCTTCTCCGGCTTCAACAACATGTTGAGGCCAAATTAGCATTTCCGCACGGTAGATCCAACCGTCAAGGTTCCAACCCTCAAAGATCGGCATCTCCAACCTCCGAATGGTGAGGTCCAACTGCTTAGCATCCTCTGACAGTCCACCACGGTCACCCGAAACCGGATCGCTGCCCATATGACCCCCATCGCCCTTAATGACCTCCCTAATGGCCGTCACTTCCATAGATCCACTGAGACCTCCGACGAAGGTCCACTCGACTCCAGAGTCACCGATTTGTCCAGATCGCCCGAATCCGGCACTGGCCGGTTATGAGCGTTGGGATCCTTTGCAGAACATCTCCGATCTCCCTTCCCCAACAGCTCATGATCCAAACAGTCCAGGATGGACAATTTCTCCATCAGAGCTCCCACACTCGGCTCCAGAGAACCCAGACGCTGCAACTCCTCCTTCATCGACTCCACATCGCCCTTCACGGTCAAAACTCGCTCCTCCACCGAACCTATCCTTTCCTCCATCTTCTTCCTTGCTCTTCTGAGAAACGTACGGGCTCTGATACCATTGATAGACACCAAATGCACAAGGGAAACAAAGAAACAATAGAAGAAAGATAGAAAGGGGAAAGATAGAAGAAATGAAAATGATAAACTGATAAACGATTAGTGAATAACCATCGGAACAACAGAGAACATTCGAGAGGTTCTCCTCTCCCACAGGATCCAATACAATATTCTGCTTACCTCACACTCTCCCCTCACCCCTTACATTTATTCCCCTCATTCCCATAACTGCCTAACTAACTAGCCACTACTATTGACAATCCTGCCCTCATCTCTTGCCACATTAGCCACGGAGACTGCTGACTCAACTGCTGACTTGGCTCCTTTTGCTTGCCTGGCGTAAGTAAAACGTAATGGTGGCTTATTATCTTATTCCTGGAATGCTCTCACAGAGTACTTTTTACGGTCTTTAGAAGAGGCTTAATGATTATTCTTTTTCGCAGATGTTACATTTGTAGCCTATAAATCCCACGACTTAAAGTGATTACCATTTTCTAGCATAGCCTCTCTTGCCAGAGTAACAAACAGAGCATTGGCTTTGCCAAGATTTATTTTGGATTTTGCAATTTCATTATGTTCTATTCTTGCATCCTTCAACAGCTAACAGAAATGTTATCTCAATAACAGTTGACTGGAGGAAAAATTGGTGATCGTTTAATGGCGGAAGCAGAAACAAATCTTGCCATTAATGTTATCCCAGGCTTATCAGAATCCTTTGAAGTTCAGGGTAGGGGGGAACTTCAACTAGGTATGTCCCTGATAAACTTGTAATCATCTACTTCATTTCCAAAAATCTAAACCCAGTAGAAGGGATATCTTTTAGGTCTTTAACTGCTAGCATTCACCTATGGGCAATTAAGTTTTAACATCTCCTAATTGTAGTTTTCATGGTGTAACAGGTATTTTAATTGAGAATATGAGGCGTGAAGGTTTTGAACTGTCTGTCTCACCGCCTAAAGTCATGTGAGTTTTGGGATACTTGTGTAAATCTGCTGGCCCTATTAATGTTTCATAATGCAATCGACCATTTGACAATTATATTGCAAAGTTGGACTAAATTTTCTAATGATGAACGAGGTTTATATTTCAAAATGTATTGTTACTTGAATTATATTTTTAAAGCAGTTAAATAAGATCGACCGAGTGTGAAAATTTCTTGAGAATTTTGTGAAATGTATATTTATTACATGTAGTTGGCATAGTATATGTCGTATGTAACAATGGTGAGGAAGGTCCTTATTATTCTTCTTAGCAGCACATTAAAAGGTATTTGATAAATAGGTGCAACTTTTTCCTGCGGTTAATTTGTCTATTTTACACTAAAGTTGTAGCTTTTTTTTTTTTTTGCTGAAAATAAATCCTAAATAAAAAAGGACTTTTGTCAAACAGCTTTACTCACTCTACCACTTTTTTTCTTTTTTCTTTTTTCTTTTTTTCTTTTTTCTTTTTTCTTTTTCTTTTTTTTCAATTGGGTTTTTAGCGTTGGATCTGTTTGTGAACTCTGGAGGTTCTGAGTTCTGTATTCTGCATGGAATCAGGTACAAGATTGAAAATGGTGTAAAGCGCGAGCCAATTGAAGAAGTTACTATTGAGGTAAAAATTGCAGATGAAATAATGCATTAATTTTCTCCTGTGAGAAATTTTTTTATCCCCAATATTGAGTTTCCATTGCAGGTAAATGAGGAACATGTCGGTCTAGTTATGGAAGCTCTATCTCATAGGCGAGCTGAAGTTACTGACATGGGTCCAGTTCCTGGAAATGATGACAGGACCAGATTGAGTTTGACGTGTCCATCAAGGTTGTTATATTCTGTTCTCGTAACATCAATATTCTTTTGCTTCTAATTGAGCTCAAGATCTCATTTTGGTTCACAGTTCTGAAAGATGTTGCTTTGTCTGGCATTTGATTAGTGTATAGTAGAATGGCATATCATTTATTAT
Source organism: Ficus erecta (assembly GCA_008635985.1). Taxonomy (NCBI): domain Eukaryota; kingdom Viridiplantae; phylum Streptophyta; class Magnoliopsida; order Rosales; family Moraceae; genus Ficus; species Ficus erecta. The sequence goes on from BKCH01001473.1 coordinate 94,159, forward strand.
TATTATTATTATTAGTTTTCTGACTAGAGATGAACTTACTTGAAATGCTTTTCTAACATTCTGCTTGAAGAAGTAACTTCTCTTTTGTCGTGTCTTCAGGGGCTTAGTTGGTTACAGGAGTGTTTTTAGCAGTGACACACGTGGAACTGGATTCATGCATCGTGCTTTCTTAAGTACAGCTTATTTTCTCATTTATCCCCCTTTCTTCTGACACCATTTTGGTCTTCCTTGAAATTCTGTTACATTGATGGACTCTTGTAGTCTTGTGTTATTTATTTCCTGATATATGTCTGTCTATATCTTACAGATTATGAAAAATATCGAGGCGCTCTCGGGAATGTCAGGAAAGGAGTTTTGGTTCGTCATTCCTTGGCCTCCTGATCATCAGCTAGTTACTTCTACACAGTTGCTTTATATTTGTCTTAGCTTCATTTAGCCTATAACTTTTTGAGAATACTGTTCTCTGTCATAAAAACTCCATTTATCTCAGTCCTTAAGTATAGCATAAATACTCAGCACATTGAATTTCTTGTCTCCATCATGCTTATAGATTGGTGCTAACCAAGTGTAGAATCATTTTGATGAATTGGTGTACTGATTTCTGCAATCTATATCTTGAAACGATACTAAAATCACCATACGACCTTTATTTCTTACCTTTTTCGTTTACATCAATTAAACAGGTGTCAATGGGCTATGGTACAATCACATCTCATGCGTTGATGAGTTTAGAAGCTCGTGGAACTCTTTTCGTGACCCCTGGGATGGAGGTTGTTTCATATTAACCAGTTCTCTTTTCTTTATACTCGGTCTTTTTTGCTTCCAAATCTCCATGGTATTACAGATCGACTCGTGGAGGCTGCTCGTTCCAGCACACTAGTTTTTATTAATTTTATCTTTAATTTTTTTCCGTAAAATAAATTGTGCACTACTTAGTATAATGAGCATTGTTTTACAACCATGCCCATTTGTATGGCTGTTGACTACTATTAGGTGGCTGAAAAAAAAAAAAAAAAAAGTGTTTTAAAGCTCTTCAAGAGGAGAAAAAAGTATAAGAGGAATTAAGAGAATGAAAACTTAGGTTTTTGATCCATTTCTGTTCTAAAATTTAAATATTGCAAAGACGTTTCAGCTCACATAAAATTACAAATGTGTACGATTTTTTTTTCTTTGTTTCTAACTGTTGCTTCTGTGCTTGTTGTTATGCAGACGTATGATGGCATGATTATTGGTGAACATTCAAGGGACTCGGATCTCGATGTATGTAGTAGATTCTGTTGCTGTACATGTTAGGGATTATGTCTTATTTATATGACTGACCTTGCAAGTAATGGCTATATATAGGTTAACCCAGTAAGGAACAAGGAGCTTACTAATGTGCGTGCAGCTTGCAAGGACGAGAATGTGAAACTCTCTCCCCCTCGCCTTGTATGTATTCGTCAATCATCATTTCATTGATGGTTTTATGCCTTACAATTTTTATTTATTTATTTATTTTTTCCATTATGACTATTTGGTTGCAATTTACGGTAGTAGTATACATTTTCTATGTCAAAATTCTTTTGTCGCCTTGTATGCACATTCAAACTCCAGCAAAAAAGATAAAAAAATAAAAACTAAAAATAAAACACGCGTAGTTCACTATGTTAATAATATGCACATAAGTAAAAGAGAATTGTGTGGAATAGCCTTGTATTAGAAGATGATGATTAACATCGAGAATTTAGTTTTGGCAAGAGCTGAGGAAAAGTAAATTGCATGGTTACAATGATAAAAACTGATTGTCCTTCAAAAACCACCCTCCCTCCCCACTCTAATTTTGAATAACATTAAATAAACAGAAATATCAAAAAGGTAAAAGCTTCTTGGATCTGAAATTGGACATGTGGTTACTATTATTTGCTAATGTTGTTGAGTTCATTTGGTTGCAGATGACGCTTGAAGAAGCTATAGGGTATGTCGCCTCCGATGAGCTTATTGAGGTAAATTGAATAAACTGTCATTTTCTCGTTAGCAAATCAATATATTTAGGTGTGGCCATTAATTCTAGGTGACTCATCGCTCTTGCCTCGTGCTGAAGTATTTAGAACTTAAGGAGGTGGTTGAACCAATTATGTTATTTTCTTGGTTTGCAATGTCGCCTTGCATTTATGATATCATCTTGTATTGTGCGTAGGTTACGCCAAAGGCCATCCGGTTGAGGAAGAAGTATCTGGAAGTTGGCAAACGTAAAAGTATGAGTAAAAAGCCAAAGGAATGAAACCTTTCCTTCTTATAGTTTTGTACTTTAATCCGATAACACTTTGTATACCAGAATAGGGGCGATACTGTACCATTCATTGTTTAGTCCGCCGCAATTTTGAGGATACACAACATAATTATAAAGGAGGTACATTCTTTATGACAATTGGAGAGAACAATAATAAAAATAAAAATGTATTTTTCTATTGGTACATAACATTAGAAGCGCATTGATTTCTTGAGAATTAAATGTATAAACATAGCCGGCCATCAGCCATGTTATTTGTAGGCTGTTTTGGTATAAATGCTATGTAATATGAGTGTATCTGGTTTTAATTTGCTTCAATTTATAGGCAATGACATATAGAAGCCATGCAACGATACCTTTCCCCTTGAATCTTGTGTTTCAAGCTGTTAAAAGTTGCCTTTCATTTACTTTTTATTTATTTATCTATTTATTTATTTTTTGTGGGTTGATCTTTAGCTTTAATTAGTGAAACTTGATGGATAATGTTTCTGATTTGATGACACGCTTGTGGATACTTGTGTAGATTACTACTATAAACACTTGTATTTTTTTTTAAATGAAATTATATTTCAAAGTATGAAAGGTACTATAGTCATCAAAATGCTTGTATTACACATTCCATCGTTTATGTTAATTCGTTTATTTTTCATTTGGTGTCTATTTATGTTTGCCCTTCAATTTCTTGACCATTGAATGCTTATTTTAGCATGGTAATGAAAACTGCATTTGGTCTAATTCTCTCAAGGAATGGTTGACCCCATTCCTATTGTTGACGGTTTTATCTAAAAGTTGAAAAAAAATTTATTTATTAGCTTTTTTAAATATTAACTCCAAATTTGCTCATTTTTGTGACACTTGTCTATGAGACAAGGAGGAGCGCTCAATTTTTTTATTTTTTATTTTTTCCTTGAACTTATGCTAGATCAACAAAAGCGATTACACGTCTTTGGATTTGACTTTGAAGTTCAAAATGTAGTTTTCTAATTAATGATTATTTAAAAATGCCAAAAAAAAAAAAAAAAAAAAAAAAACAGGGGGCGCCATAGGTTGTTAGTGTCACGTCTTAGCAAAGTTCAAATTATCATTAGCAAAAAAAAAAAAAAAAAGTTACATGTAATCAAACAATGTTCATCCTTTTTTTTTTACCCCCTTCAAAAGTTGAAAAAGGTGGTTTCAGATATTGGCATCACTCCAATCCCCAACTCTATCTTCATCTTTGAAAAATCAGCTCCGTTCTATGCAACAAGGATAAGTAAAGCTAAATATTTTATAATACTGATATGGATAAAATTTACTATGAGATTTCATAACAGACCCAATGTGGCGAGTTTTTGCCAAATATTCTTATAATGCCCACTTTGCCTTCGTGGCACTGGCATACTAAATTTAGTCAATCATAGACATTCGGGGAAAAAAAAAAAAAAAGAGGAATAAAAAAAATGTCAATTATCCCACTGATATATTTTTGGTGAATAATTCTCACTTTATTCGCTTTAGAAAAATAATAATCATAATTAAATTAAAAAGTAATGGAAATTGATACTATAATTAAGATTTGAATGTCCTCCCCTCTCGTGCTGTATCCAACTCTCTCTCTCTCTGTCCCAAAATCTGTTCAAACGGTACAAAATAAAGACACACATTCTCTCTCTCTCTCTCTCTCTCTCTGTGAAAAAAAAAAAAAAAAAAACAAAGATCTGCTTTTTACTCTCTGATCAAAATTCCAAATCCCTAATTTCAAACCAACCTCCAAAAGAGAAAAAGCCTCTTTGATAGAAAAGAAAGAAATACACTTGGAATCAGAGATTATTAGGGAAAGTTGAAGAAAAAAGAGGAAGTTGTGTTGTTTTTGTTGTGTTTCTGAGAGAGAGAGAGAGATAGAAAGAAGTTAAAAAGAAATGGGGGCGTACAGAACGGAGGACGATTACGATTACCTGTTCAAGGTGGTTCTGATTGGGGATTCGGGTGTGGGAAAATCGAACCTCTTGTCTCGATTCACTCGCAATGAGTTCAGCCTCGAATCCAAATCCACCATTGGCGTTGAGTTCGCCACTCGCAGTATTCAGGTCGACGAAAAGGTCGTCAAGGCCCAGATTTGGGACACTGCTGGCCAAGAAAGGTCTTCTTCTCTCTCTCTCTCCCGTTCTCCGATTTGATTGTTTCACAATTGCCTGACTGGTTTTTTATTTTTATTGGATATTTGTATTTCTATGATTTTTTTTTAAAAAAATAAAAAATAAAAAATAAAAAATGGTGGATCTTTGATCAATAATCTGATGTACAAATTTCTTATTTTAGGCGAAAAGTTTTGATTTTGATTGTGTCTGATATCTATGTAATTCATGGTTTATGAATTGCGCTTGTTGATCTATTTGTTCAAACACAGGATTTCACAATATTACTCAGATTTCTTGTTTCAATCTTTCTTCTAAAACACAAGAATTATAAGTGTAGGATTTGGGAAATATTGGAAAATGTGGGAGAATATGGCAGCTGACAAGGCCAAATTATGCTGATATAGTGATATGCTTATTGCGTTGCACGGAATTACTGTTGATAGGTTGCTTTGTTTTCGAGATCGGTTGGATTGTGTACTTTCTGAGCGTTTTCTCAAGTTTTTGTTTAGATTTTCGTGTTCAACAAATGATGCCGGGTACTAAAAAGAACGGTGGGGGGACTCTAGATTGTATATTAGCAACAAACCGGCTGTAAATGGCAGGATAATATGGAGGTTGTTGAATGGGTTTCTCCATTAAATCTGTAGGAAGATAGATTCGGTATCTTAAGTTTAAATTGAGCAACGTATTGTGTTGTGTGATTTATGGAAGATTAATTGCATCTTTGATGTGAAGAAAATGGGGAGTGATTGGACAATGTCATAAAGAAGCTTCATTTTAATTTTAATTTTAATTTTAATTTTTTGCTGCAAAGCTTCAATTTGGTTGAAATCATGACTTCATGTACCATATATAGTATATGTATATATCTTATCCGAGGTTTTACTTTGACCTTTTCATCCTATAGCATATAAGCAGCTTGCTGAAATACTTGCTATCTTTGTCTCATTATATACCTTTCCCACAGGTACCGTGCAATAACAAGTGCATACTATCGAGGAGCCGTTGGCGCATTACTGGTCTATGATGTGACTAGGCATGTCACTTTTGAGAACGTTGAGAGATGGCTAAAGGAGCTTCGGGATCACACCGATGCAAATATTGTCATTATGCTTGTAGGAAACAAGGCAGATCTGCGCCACTTGCGAGCAATTTCCACGGAAGATGCCAAGGTGTTTGCCGAAAGAGAGAACACTTTCTTCATGGAAACCTCTGCCTTGGAGTCCTTGAATGTGGAAAACGCGTTCACTGAAGTGCTCACTCAGATATATCGAGTTGTCAGCAGGAAAGCCCTTGAGGTTGGGGATGACCCATCAGCCTTGCCAAAGGGGCAAACTATTAACGTTGGCTCCAAAGATGATGTGTCTGCTTTGAAAAAAGTTGGATGCTGCTCCGTATAGCCTGAGGAAATGAAGAAAGTAGGTGTCATGAAATTAGTATCTCTATTACTGGAATGTGGTTCAATGCCACCGAACTTGATCAAACTTTAGAAGGACGGGATCGGATGGTTTGTGCAGTCAAGAAATTTAAGTTTCATGGCTTATCATGCTTCGAGACACTAGGAAAGTTCTTCAAGTTTAGCTACAGATCCTGCTTCGGTTGGAAGAGATTCTTTTCTGCCTTTGATGCAAGTCTATCAATGTTTTCTTTTCTTGTTCATCTTTTCATTTTATTTTCCCAGTGGAATGTCATTAAGAAATTAGTTTCTCTGTTTTCATTTAGGTTTCATTTGGTTGCTCAAATTGGGAAAGCGTCTTAATTACTTGTTTCTATTTTGCACTTGTACTTGATTGGTTAATTCCGTGATGTGTTCTGGAAACTTTATTTACTTAAAACTCAAACAATCAAGTTTGGCTTTTCTTGGCTCTTTTCATAATTATCAGGCTTCCCATTTGGTTTGACAATGCAGAAAACTCTACACTATCTTTTAGCTGCTATATCGGTTTTGTTTTATTGAAGAAATTTGCATAGAGCACAAATGATATATATATATATATATATATATATATATATAGTATTCAAATTTTTTTTTCTCCTGGAAAGTAATATGTAGAAAATTTGCAATTTGAAACACCGAGAGCACTTTCGTCTTCCGAAGTTTACTAATTGATGGATTTATGTATTTCTAAATCTTGATATTTGTATGTAGATCTTTGTGTGTATAATATATGTTTTGTATTTAGATATTTTTGTGTGTTTGTTAATTACTACGAAAGATTTGAAATTTTTATGTTTCAGTTAGTTACTCAATTTATTATGTTTGAGTTGGCTTGAACTAAGTAGTTAATGGATAGTTTTATTTTAAGAGATTTCCATTTTTAATTGGGAGTGTCACTATTTTTAAAGAAATATTTTTCTATGGAGAACAAGTATTTATAGGGTTAATTCTAAAACTTCCATTTCTTCAATTACTTGACTTCTCAGTTTCTCCTTCGAATATAAAGTAGGGAGAATCTCTGGTAGAGGTTTTTTTTAGAGACCCCCCCGAGTAATTATCATTTTTAGATCATTTAAATTTAATTCAATGGTTAAGATATTAAAGGGGCATCATGGATAAAATAGGCATTTGTACATAGGATTGTAAAAAAATTTTATTTTGAAATTTGTAACGAAAAAAAAAGAAAGTAATCTACATGGACGTCGGCAAGCGCGCCCAACCGGCCCACCAACCCACCCTAGCACGCTGGCCATCGTGCCATCACCGGCTAGCAGCCCAATCGCCCCTGCCCCACCTCAGCATGCCGGCCATCGCGCATCCACTCGTGCCGTCACCAGTGGTGAAGAAGAGAGAGAGAGAGAGAGAGGAGAGAACCAACCCACCCCAGTACGCTGGCCATCGCGCCATCATTGGCCAGCATGCCCAACCGCCCCACCCACCCACCCCAGCACGCCGGCCACTACGCACCCACTCGCGCCATCACCGGCCAACACACCCAATAGCGCTCCCCCCCACCCTCCCCGCCCTAGCACGGTGGCCATCGCGCTTGTCACTGGCCAACACGGCCAACCGCCCCTCTACCCACCTCAGCACGCCAGCCATCGCGCACCCACTCGCGTAGTCACCAGCGGTGAAGAAGAGAGAGTGAAGAATTTTTATTTTATTTTATTTTACTTTTTTTTTTTTTTTAAGAGGAGATTTGGTATAACCAATCTCAAATTTACACAAAATTACAGTCGTACATTTTAAAAGTATCTCAATAATAGCCCTTGGATTGGTAATTACTGATAATATCTTTAAAAGAGATTCTATCTTAGTCTCTCTGTAAAGTGTTCTATATTTTGTTTTTATTTTAAAAAATATACTGTATATTTTGAAGTGTTGGATTTTCTTTCATCAATGCATTTTCTATTGTGACATTTTCGCAATCATAGAGTGATATGATAAATGATGATGGTGCTAAATATGTGTCAACCTAATTGAGATTTATTTACTGATTTCTGTTCCCAATGATTTTATTGAAAAAAAAAAAAGAGACAAAAGTGATCTCTAGATTTTAATATAGGAAGAATAAGGGAGTTTTTTTTTTTTTTTGGGGAATGTTTTAGGTTTTTTTTTGTTCCAAAGATTAATTTATTTATTTTGCTGAATATCCTTTAGATAATTGTTAAACACCTCTATGCTAATTAATGGGCCGTTTGATATTTCTGTGCTGTGGAAAATTTTTGCTATAATTATGCTGTGAGTCCAAAGTTACTATGGCTATAAGTAAATAGGCGTTTAGTAATTTTTTCCTAAAGTTGTTGCAAATACGAGAAACAAAATTATAGATGTTTAGTGAACTATAAATAAAGTTGATGTGAAGACAGATAATGACTAAATACCATATATTTATCTTTTAAATATTCTAGTATATATTTATTGTCTAACATTTTAAAATTTTACATCAAATTATAGAAATATACAAATTTTATTTTATAATAAAAAATAAGTCTAAAAAATTATATTTATTCAAGACGATAAATTATATATCAATGTAAAAATTAAGTATAATTTATAGTAATTTTTTTTGTAAAAAAAACTATAAAATAAATGTATTATTATATTTACAAT
>BKCH01001474.1:0-43543 GCA_008635985.1 Ficus erecta
AGCGCTAGGAAATGCGGACTTGGGGGTAAGTGCCGAATAAATACTCAAAGAGAATAGGAGCTGAATTTAGTAATATTGTTATTTCAATTCTCCAAAGTGCGGAAGATGGTTATCAAAGCTTAGTAAATAAATACATTGAATAGTTATCGAACATAAGCAAATAAATACGCATGCAAACCACGTAGAAACCCTACGCACTTCCCAGTACTCAAGAACAGTAGTGTAAGTTTTAAAAACCACCCCAACTCTAGAGAGGGTGTAGCCTTCACATTGAAGGCGAACCTCTATAAATAATTGTCTTATCTATTTTCTATACCTTTTTTTTTTCCTTGTGATTCACTAACCATGTCACACGTCAACTCGACTGCAAAAAATTGTATGATAATTTTATCTGTCAACATTTACAATCTTAAAAACTTTTTATCTAAAAATGAAAAAGCTTTTATTTGTAAATAAAATTAGCTAATTCTTTGATAAGATATAAATGAATAACTTGTTTGAATCTTATCAAACTCCATTAAACTATCGTATATATATTTTTTTATCGTATACCACATGTTTTTTCTAAATTAAATTACTATTATTCACTCATCGGTGTTCTTCTTCTTTAGTTTTTTCTATATAGAAAGGGGAAAAAGAATCATGAACACAAGGAATTTTATATTGTACTTTCACAGATTCAAACCCAAAGACAGTAATTGTAAATATAATTTAGACATAATATCATAAATAATATCATCCTCTCCCATAAGGGAGGATATAAAATTCTTTATTAAAAAAGAAAAAAAAAACAAAAGACTTCAGACCAAATTAATTAAAGGGAGAGGCTGTGGTAGAGCCTCTCCCAAATGCCTCTACCGGTAGAGTTTCTTTTTAAACCGTTAAGATTTAATCGAACGGTTGAAATATTATTGGTGTACCATACTTATTATACACCTTACCTCATATAATCTTTCTCACCCCAAGTATTCTCCGTCGCTAGCGACCTTCCTGCCGCAGGCGATGAATGCCGGTGACCCACCCCCGACGCCGGCATCCTACCCACCGGCCCCAACCCCGGCCGGCCGGCGGGCCACCGCGACCCGCTTTCTCTCTCCTCTCTCTCTCTCTTCCCCTTTCTCTCTCTTCCCTTTCTCTCGCTCTTCCCCTCTCCTCTCCGGCACCCCACCCCCACCATCGGCCCCCAGCCCACCCCCCGGTCCCCCACCCTGCACAGCGGCCCCCCTCCCCCGGCCTCCCCTTCTCTCTCTTCGCGTCTCTCTCTTCCTCTCTCTCTCTCTTCCCGACCCTCGGCCCCCCACCCCCGGCCCCCCACACTACCCCCGACGTGAGAAGAGATGAGAAAGAGAGGGGGCGTCGCGGGTGAGGGTGGGATGGGGGGCGTCGTGCGGCCGGGGGGTGGGGGGGGCAGAGGGTCGGGAAGAGAGAGAGAGAAGAAGAGAAAGAGGGGGAGGCGGGGGTGGGGAGGCCGAGGGAGGGGGGGCCGGCGGCAGGGTGGGGAGGCCGGCATGCGGGTTGGGGGCCAGCGGGGCTGGTGGTGGGGGGGTGCCGGAGAGGAGAGGAGAAGAGAGAGAAAGGGAAAGAGAGAGAGAAGAGGAGAGAGAAAGGGGAAGAGAGAGAAAAGGGGTCACCGGCGTCCGTCGCCGGTGGTAGAAAGGTCGCCGACGACGGAAAATACTTGAGATGAGAAAGATTATATAAGGTAAGGTATATAATAAGTATGATACACCAATAATATTTCAATCATTTGATTAAATCTCAACAGTTTTAAAAAAAATTTACCAATAAAATCATTTGGAAGAGGCTCTCCCCCAGCCTCTCCCTTAATTAAAATCCACAAATTGGTTTTAAACGGAGCAATTGTGGTGCAAACATAAGACTATGAGCGTGGAATGAAGGGCACAAATTAATGCAAGCCGTAATAACGGCGGGATGGGCCATATGCCGGCACACAATCAAGGCCCTCGCCGCTTGTCTAGAAATTGCCGCGTGCCACGTAACCTCCCTTCGCAATATTATTTTTAATTAAAAAATAAAATTATTTTAATTTGTTCTCACTACTCCACATGGAGCGACACGACCCCCCCCCCCCCCTCTCTCTCTCTCTCTCTCACACATAAAGCTTGGGCGGCGCCCTTTGCCCCAGTCAAACTCCTCGCTGACCGCCCCCCACATCCTAGATATAATTTTTTTATTATAAAAAAAAAACATAAATATTATTTATTAAATATTAAACAAATAAAAAAAATACACGCTCTCAGTTTTTCTCCTATAAAAGAGCACCATATCCCTGGTATTCTTCCTCAGCACACAACAAGGCCAACCTTTCACTCTAGAAAACAGAGAGAAGAGAGAGAGAGACCGAAATGGCGATGAAGGACAAGATGGGAGTGAAGAAGCCGAATCAGAGCAGCAAAGGCAACATCAACATCTCCGCCGCCGCCGCCGCCGCCGCCGGCAAGGAGGTGCATTACAGAGGTGTGAGGAAGAGGCCGTGGGGCCGCTACGCCGCCGAGATTCGGGATCCGAGCAAGAAGAGCCGCGTCTGGCTCGGCACCTTCGACACCGCCGAGGAGGCCGCCATGGCCTACGACAAGGCCGCCAGGGAGTTCCGCGGCGCCAAGGCCAAGACCAACTTCCCCCTCGCCCACTCCTCCGCCGCCCGAACTGCCCTCCGCCGCGCTCAGCCCTAGCCAGGGCAGCACCGTGGAGTCCTCCGGCCACGACTTCCCGGCGCGTGCTCCCACGCGCCCCCTCGTAGGCGGCGTCTTCCCGTTCCTCCACCAGCAGGAGCAGCCCCCTCCGACGACGCCGCCGCCGATGATGCAGCCGCAGCCGCAGCTCGTGGCGGCGTACAGCGGTTTTGTGCCGACGCGCCCCATGCTGTTCTTCGACGCGCTTAGCAGACCGGATTTCATGACCCCGGTCTACCACGTACGGATCGATCCGATGGCGGTCGGGTTCGGAGTCGGTGGTGGGGTCCAGAGCGAGTCGGACTCGTCTTCCGTGGTTGAAGGGCGGCCAGAGAAATATGTACTTGATCTCGATCTCAACCTGGCGCCTCCTGGGGAAGCATGATTTTCTAGCTCTAACAATTTTTGTAATAACTTAATTTCCTTTTTCAGTTTTGTAAATTCGTGTACCCTTGAAGAAATTTAAGAGGTATCAGGTAGCTGAGAAAGAGTAATGGAGCTTTTAATGTCTTTCTCCTTATAGATATAAAATTAATTCAGATTTCCTTCTCTTTTAATGGATAATAGAGAGAGAAAAAAAAAATACATCTTTTGCCTTCTTCTTTTCTTTTTTTTTTTTTTTTTTCTTCCTATTTCTTGCGAATCATTAAATATGACGGTTATCAAAATTCAATTACTATGGACTCAAACAAGGAAAGATCCAAAATTAATAAGAATGAATCTATATGGCCTTTTGGGTATTTTCTAGATCTCAAGACAATAAAAAGAAATATTTTATTTCCTCTTTTTTTTTTTTTAAATTATTAATTTGCATCTCTCTATTATATTGTTTCTTGGTAAAGATGAAAGGGTCAAAAGGAGCACCACCATTTAAGACGAGCGGTGGAACCGGTATAAACCGTAGGGGTTGAAAGCGTGTGAAATGGAGAGAGAGAGAAGGAAGAGAAAAAGAAACAAAAAGAAAAAACGCTTTTACTTTTGGAAATTTTTTTAATCTCAGATGCTTATTTTAGATTGTCTTTTTCTTTCATTTTAACAAAGGGAAGTAGAGAAGAAGATGCTTAAGCCAGACGTTTACAAAATAGAATGAGCTTGACAACTATAAACCTTATCGTATAAACAAAACTTAAAAGTCCTTTTGGCTTTATTGATCAAGTCCAACGCTAAGCTATAAAAACATGGTTTAAAAGTTGTTGCTTAGTGGAACAGTCAAACAAAATACGGTTCACAGTTCAAATGCTGATACCTAATTACTTTGTCAAAACACATTCTAATTTTTAAATTATAAAAGGAATTTCCTTCTATGTATTATATGTACAATTTCTCATTAGTTAATAGTAAATTTACATAAGGAAAGTGGACAAATGGGATAAAATTATGTTTTAAATTTTTTATCATATATCTAATTTATTTTGTTAATTATTATATCCTCTACTCTCTTTACGTTTTTGTGAATATATTAAATCTTTAACTTTAACTTGATTTGAATATATGTGTCTTTTACTAACTTGATATGATTAATATTTGATCCACATTTTACAAATTACGGCTGATTTGAGCTAAGATTAAAAAGCTTTTATTATTTAGGTCTGTTGGCGGATGTAATGGAAACGGAGATTTGAATATATTTATATTGAAGTTGAGATGAGTTTTAAAAATGTGTGTTTGATTGAAAAAAAAAAACTATTTAGAGTGAAAATGTGTAAAAACTTAAAATATACTAAAAAAATATCAATATCAATTTTGTTTTGTTCCTCTCAAACTTAAAATAATAAAAATATATATTTTTAAAGTTTAAATTAGATGTGAATAATGAAAAATAATTTTAGGTCGAAAAAAAAGACAAAAAAAAAAAAAAAAGAGTTTGGAGAAGTCTCCAAACATCCCCTTAATCTGCGAGTAAAACTATATCATTGTATTTTTATATCTTATCCCTGAATTTACTAATTAATACGGGAAGATGAGACTAACATCGAGGCATCCATTGCGTTTTTTCATTGTAAAAAAATATTGAGATAAAATGCTCCTTTTTATATTTTATTTATTGGCTTTTTTCTGTTGTCCCACGCGCTGATTTTTGTGGAAGTTTACAACAATGCAAATTGACAAGTGTATGGTTGGGATCAAATTTGGAGTTAATCTTTAACCGGCTGTATCTGGTTTACTTGGAGTTGTGTTGGAAAGCCGTACACGGGGAAGGTAAAAATAGTAGAAAGTTTGGACGAAAGCGTAATTTGAAGTTATTTAATATTAATTGTCAGTACAAAAGGTGAATGTTGAAGGTTAGTACCGTAAATGCAGCGGTGGCAATAGAGTAATTGTAACTTCTGTCATTATATTTAAGGACTGATAAGATAGTAACGTGGTTGGTTGGGGATAGTTATGAGTGAACAAGCCAAAGTAATGGAACAATGGCCTAGACTGAAAGGTATATCCTTGCGTTATTTTTGACATAGTTGAGGTAGATCCAAGCTCCAAAACTTTGCGCACGTATTCGTATGATAGAGTAAAGCATACAAGTTTTTTTTTTTTTTTTTTTTCTTTTTTAAAGAAAAGTGGAATATACTTTTTTTTTTTTTTTTTTTAAAAGAAAAGTGAAATGTACAAGTTATTCGAATGTGATTTGAAAATGCTAACTTCTATGCAAATGAATTGTTTAGTTAAACATTATATTTTCGGTTTAATCAGAAAACATATCGTTTACATTAAATCTCATCAAAATATCTTTAATTTGTATAAAATTCATATATGAAATGGTCAAATTCAATTTTAATAAATATATTTATAAAAAAAAACCATAGAAATATGACTTTTTTGTTATAAAAAAAATTCCAAATTAAGAAAAACAAAGAAAAACGTCTTTATAAATATAAAATTTTCTTTATTTTGGATTTTTAATAAACATTTACAGGAAATTTGAGAGGATTTTTTTAGTGTTTTAGTCAAGTATGAACGTTGACCTTTTTTTTTTAAATGGATTTGATACACAATTAAAATGCACCGGTGCATATTTGACGAGTATCAAAATAATAACATAATTTCTTACTAAACTTAGACACACTTATATATTGAGATGAGATTACGTACATCATTTCTAACTATAGACATGTCAACTCGGATTGTTTGAATATCAAGAATTAGGGCCTGTTTGAGGGGACTTTTAGAGACGGAGTTTTGGGGGTTAGTTTGGAAATGTGCGTTTGATTGAAATATGAATTGAAAATAAACTATGATATAGAAAGCAATGGAAAATTTTAAAATGAGTTTGGAAAAAATATATACACACATATATATATATATATATAATGGAACTTATTTGGTTTATCTCGTCGTTGGGATCATTTTGGTACAAAAATTATCTCATTCGATTTAAAACAAGAAAGTTATGGACTTTTAAAGTTTGAATTATTTGAAAATGGAAGAAAGAGAAAATGAACTGTAAAATTTTGACTTTTTGAGTTAAAACGGCAAAACACCATCTGAAGGCATTACCCCAAATAGGCGTTTAGTCCATTTACAACTGTTACAACATCGTCAAATAACAAGAAAGATTGATTATGGTTGATTGGCAATAATTCCAAGACAACTAAATTGTAGGAACCAACTAAAAGAAAAACCATATCAACGCACCAAGTAAATTGGCTCGTGAGGTCAATCGACTCCGCGAGTCAGGTCGACTTCTCAAGTTAACTCGAGGACCATTATGAGAAGGGAGCATATGCAAATCATGAAAGTTTTCAGAATTAATTATCCACAAAACATGTAAAAATATCACGTAATCAAGTAAAAAATCAACTAAAACGGTCACTTAATTTGTGGAAGCATGGTGAATAGGGAAGGGCAACAAATACACGGCATTGAAGCAAAACTGCATAGAAACAAACAACTAAAGTCAACAATCAACCCTCATAAATAAGAGGCATCGATACATTTCTAATGGACTCGAATTTAGTACATTATTGAGCCATTCTTGAGCAGTTTTTCTCTATTTTATGCAATTTATCTCTATATACCAAATTTTACGTCTCTTTCTTGCTCTTACAGCACCTCTTATAACAATTTATCAATTTTAATGGAAACTCCGATAACCTCTACAGAGTACTAGCTCTTATATGGAGAGTGAATTTTTATGTAAAAAAAATATCACTTATTTATTTTTTGGACTTTATCTTATTACTTATGCACAAACACACTAGATCAATTCTATGCAACAAACCATGCTAACAAACCATGCTAACAATCTATGTCAAATTGTCACTAATCCTCAATAGAAATTGATTATAAATTACCCTCTACATCTCCCTATCCCTAAATTACGAAAAGCACCCCATAAAACTCTACTTAATCATCCCTGTAAGCTTTTCTATAAAATGATAGCAAATTATCTTGTAATTAACTATTTTGTCCTACAAGTTGGTGTGAGATTTTTTTTTTTTTTTTTCCCATTCAGAGGGGACGAAATGTATAAAAAAGAACAAGATATCTCAATATCTCAATTGTAGCAATAATTTTATTTTTAAAATAATCATGCATTATTACTATTTTTTTAGGATTATGTCGTCATTTGATTCCAAAATTTTATTTTCACAAAATATACCATCTAAAATTTGGTACATTATCGTTATAGTATAGCCTAATGATAATTTTATATATAATTGTATCATAAGATATAAAATTTGAATCCTCCCATATTTAAATATATATATATATTTATTTAAAAAAAAATATCATTTACTACACTACGACTGAAAAAATATATGAGGCAATCTGTACGAGAAAAGTTGACTAAAAAATTGACCATAAGTTAAGATAAGTTACCAAACACAAAAGGTAAAAAAATTGGTTAACTCAATTTTTAAACATCCAAACAGGGCCCTTGTTTTTTTTAAACTTTTTAACTCAAACTTTTTCACCAAACAATCAACTCAAACTAAACTTTATCTCAAACTTTTTACCAAACACTCACCTTTTAAACTAAACTTAACTTAACTCAAACTAAACTTAAAAATTTCAACTTGAACTTGTGCACCAAACAGGCCCTAAATAGGTTGTGTTTAATAATATTTTCCACAAAAAAAAAAAAAAAAAAACCTAAACTAAACTAAACTGAAATAAAAAATGAAAAAAGTCATAACATCCTATCGGCCGGTTGTAATCAGTAAACATTTTTCCTTGTCTTTCAATGCCCTTAAATGTCCTTGATCACTCTAAACCATTGGATTACTTTGTGTTTATTAAAAAAAATCCTTACTAGCTGATCTTGTGGTAGACATTTAGTGGGGGAAATTTCCCCCATTTTGAAAGTGAGGGTCAATACAATACCCATTTATTTATTTTATTCCAAATTGAAGAACAGGTGGCACATGACAAATGACTCACGGTCCGATTCCGTGGGCTCACTGTAAGTTGACGGAAATCTAAATTGAAATAATTATATAAAAAGGTGCAATTTTTAAAATTCAGCTTTAAAATATGTCTATTTTTAAAAAAATAAATATATGGATTACTTATTTTATCCTTTTGTTCTAATTGACATCATTTTATTTTTATTTTTTTCTTTTTTGATTTTAATAATAAACATTTTTTATTGATAAATGTAAATTACTTTTAATAAACCAAAATTAGTAATAAACATCAAAGTAATTATAATAAATATAAAATAGTTACTATAAAGATGATGCTTCATATTAAATAATAAACACAACATAAAATATTAACGATAAAGATTTATAAATAATCATACTTTTCATTTAAAAAACCAATGAATTATTTATGAAAAAATCTATTTGTTTATATAATCCACTATAAATCAAAATGTTGTCATTTAAGTATTAATCAAACAAATTGAAGAATAACACACTAAATGGAATCAAATTTTTTTATAAAAAAAATACTATTATTTATATAAATTAGTAGAAATGAAATCGAACATATCTTTATGATAAAGACAGATTCATTATTCGAAATAATTTTTGAGATTTTTCTTTTTCTTTATTTAGCTTTTTCTCATTAATGTGAAATCTAATTTTGAGAAAATATTCTCTTTTTTGGATCATTATGAATATTTACACATTCTTTACTATAAATAAAAAAATTCAAAATTTAATTTTCTATCAATTCTTTTTGCAATTTCATTAAATCAACTTTAGCCTTATTTGGTAAACATCTTAGGTTCCTTTTTTTTTTTAGTTTCCTTTTTTGTAATTTCTTCATTTGTTAATTCTCGATTCTTATGAAGGGTAAAATTATATTTATAATTACTCTTTTAGATGTTTATGTAAAAAAAAAAAATGGACATATTTCGAACCAAAACCTTTAATTTGGACATCTATATAAATAACCCATCTTAATTTTGAGTCTATATGTTAGAATTTTTTTTTTAAGAGTATATACAACAAGTAAACACACAAAATTTTAACGGGACATGTTGAACCCAAAGGGCCTTCAGGAATTACTTTTACTTTATCTTATAAGTAGAAATTACTCATTCAATCCTTAGATTAAAAACCTATTTGGAGTGGCTTTTTCCAGATAATATTTTGTCATCTTAATTTCAAAACTCTTAAATCTACAATTTACTTTCCTCTCTTCTATTTTTTAAAACTCAAACTTTAAAAGTCTATAATTTTCTTATTTAAGATAAAAATGAGATGATTCTTATATCAAAATACTCATAACAACGAAATGAACAAAATAAAATCTATTTTTCAAATTTTTTCCAAATACATTTTAAGGCCCGTTTGGAGTAATATCTGGAGATGGTGTTTTGGTGATTGAGTTGAAAATGTGTGTTTAGAAGGGCAGGAACTTTTGAAAAAGTTATGTGATATAAAAATTAGTGCAAATATTTGAAATGTGTTCAAGAAAAAAATGTGCAAAATGGATCTTGTACTATTCGTCTCATCGTTATGAGCATTTAACATAAAAATATTATCATTTCGATTTAAAATAAAAAAGTTGTGGACTTTTAAAGTTTGAGTTTTTTAAAAATGAATGAGAGAGAAAGTTTGATGTAAAGTTAGAAATTTGAAATCTAAATGGCAAAATGCCATCTGGAGATGTTACCTCAAACACCCACTAAATTTTTTCAATATTTTTATATATCACAATTCATTTTGAATTTATACTTTAACCTAACACACATTTCCAAACCAACTTCCAAAATATCATCTCCAAAAATACTCGAAACGGGCTCTAATTTTTTGATGGTTTATTTATAACTAGTTTTATTAATGCGTGCAGAATAGATAAATAAAACAATGAAAAAATTAAAAGTTTTAAATTTTTTTTTTTTTTTACTAAAAATTTCATTTAAAATTTACCACATGGAGGGCGGGCTTAGGACCCGCCACGTGGCAGACTGGATTCAAGGACAAAAGAGCTTTATTCGCTCTTTTAAAGAGAAGATTAAAAAATAAAGACTAGAGCAGAACCGTCATGTGGCGAGTTGGAGTCAAGGATGAAAGAGCCGTATTCGCTCTTCTCAGGATTAGGACCCACCACATGGCGGATTGGAATCAATAACAAAAGAGCTTTATTCTCTCTTTTAAAGAGAAGATTAAAGATATAGCAATTGGCCAAAATGGTCCTTGAACTCTTTAGAATGTAACGATTTGGTCCCTGTTTTTTGTAATTTTGGCTCAAAAGACCCTAAACTCTGTAAATGTTGGCAATCTTAGTTCTTTCTGTCTAACGGAATGAGTTATGTGCAATGCATGTGATCTAATTTGAGAGGATATTTTAGTAATTTAACAAACAAATTAATTTAATAAAAAAAAAAACTCATAAAAAATCTTATTTTTCTCAAATCTCAACAGACCTTTTTGCTCTCTCTCTTCATACCAAATCCCATTTTCTCTCTCTTTAACAATGCCCTAACCAATCTTCTCCTCCTTCTTCTTGTCGTTCATCAATGGCGTTTCTCACACCAGGCGTGCTCTCGAAGCTTGTGGTGAATATGAACTCCAACGTGACCGACAAGCCATAACTACCACGCCTCAAAATCTACCATTTTGTTCTTGGTTTTGGCCGGAGGAGGTTAGTGGAGCTCAGGAAGGGTAAAATGGGAAAATGGGAGTGGGAAGTGGAGTTGGGTTTTTTGGAGTGGTGAGGAAGCAGAGGAAGGTGGTACTTTTGGTAGAAGGTTTGTTATTGTAGTAGCCATTGGAGGAGAGAATCATAAAGGTTAAATTAAAAAGAATTTGAAATTTTTTTCTTTTTGGGTGTTGCAGAGGAGATGGGAAAGCTTCGGGGTTCCTTCTCGTAAGCTTCTTTTTTTTCTTTTCTTTTCCAAAATAAATCTATTCTATTTCAATCGTTATTTGTTATGAATATCTTTTGTTTCTGAGAGGAAAACCAGTTGAAGAAGAAGTAAAACTAGTTTATTTTCAGTATTTCTCTCTCCTTGGTTCTGGGATTTGGGAAAGGGCAATTTTGGTTATGTATGACGTTTTCCTTTATTTATTTATTTATTTATTGTTTAAGATTCAAAGGTTATTTTGGTCTTTTAACTTAAAAAATTATCACGTGATTACTCACATGTGTGATTCCGTTAAAAACTTAACGGATTTAGATGGAAAGGATAAAGAATGTCAACATTTAGAGAGTTTAGGATATTTTTGATCGAAAAAAAAAAAAAACATAAACTAAATCATTACTTTCTAAAGAGTTCAGGAATCATTTTGATCAATCACTCTAAAAGATTAAAGACTAGAACAGAACACGTGACATGTTAGAGTTAAGGACGAAAGAGCTTTATTCGCTTTTTTAAAAAGAAGATTAAGGGGGTGTTTGGTGTGTAAGTTTGAGTTAAGATTTGTAAGTTTAAATAGTAAATTTTTTTAAATTTTTTTGAATTTTCAAAAAAGACAAACAACTTTTTGAGGAAAAAGACAAAAAATATGATGAAAAAAATACAGTTTAATTTAAACTAAACTCATGAGCAAACAAGACCTAAAGATTATATCAGTCTATATCATTCATGATAAATTTTAAGAAGAAAAAAATAATATAATAATAATTTTTATTATAAATTTTATAAAATAAAAGATTCTACGGATCTATTTCTCGTCTAATAAATGAGAGGTTAAAATAAAATAAAACAAAAATCTTCAATTATTAAATAACTTGAAAATATACATACGCGTAGAAACAAAATTACCTTAGTCAACTGTAGAGACAAGGGCGGCTGGAAGTTTCGTACGTTGTACCACAATAGTCATGGTGGAGGGCACGTGTTAGCTTCTGCTTGTGCCGTCGAACAAACACAATTATCTAAAAGATTAAAATTTATTTTAATCAAAAACTGAAACTGGTCTGCTTGGGAAGTAGTAGCAAGAAGAAAGCGTAGGGGAGGATCTGAGAAAGACAGTCAGTCTTGTGGTCCACGTGATAGAGAGAGAAAGGGCGAAAAACAATTTTTTTTTTTTTTTTTTTGCAAAAAAATTTTTCTTTTAAAAAGTTATATATTTGGTGGGACGTGTGAATGCCGTCGCTGCCGCTTCGTGGGGCCCGCATTCGTGTCGGCTGAATCTGTGGAGACGATTGCGTTTAGCTTTCGCACCACGCCCTCTCTCCTCGATCCAAAAGTCCCAAACTCCCCCATTTCTATATGGATTTTTTTTTTTCATATACTTTTATGGATATATTTCATCCATTTGTCATGTACGTATATGTATTATATTACTTTAAAAATATATATTATATTGGATGAATGATATTTGAACATCCATAGATGCTTTTTAGGCATTTCCCCTCATCACTCGCCACGCGCCATTTTTTCCCCTCATTTTGTAGGTTCATTTTTATTTTTTATTTTTTATTTTTATTAGGATGCGTTTGGAACACCAATTCAACCCCAACTTTTCAACTCAAATTTTATCTTTTTTCTCAAAAGTCTTTGTCTTTTTCCCAAATTTTTTTTTGTCTTTTCTGAAAAATCAACAAAATTTACTATTTCAACTTCAAAATATCAACTTAAACTTACGAACCAAACGGACCCTTAGAAAAAATATTTGATGATGACGCCATTATTTTTAAAATTTTCAACTCCACTAGTATGAATACTTCCTTAGGTATGAGAGAGTTAAGTCTTTTATACTAGTTTTTATCAGTCGTCCACCCAGAGCCTTCCGTGCTCTCACCAACCCATGCATCAACAGTCGAAATCGGAGCAGAGTTTAAACGAGAGGCAATTTGTAAGAATTTTTAAGAAGAGTAATTGATCCAAATTTTTCATAAATTCTTTATAAAGTGACGATTTGGTTCCTTTTTTATTTTGACTGAAATTACCCTAAACTCTCTAAATATTGACAATTATAGTCATTTCCGTCCAAATCTATTAATTTTCTAATGGAATAGGTTACGTGAACTCATTAAACCATAAAAGGATGAAAATACCCTTGTTAAAAACAATACCTCACACCTATAACATTAAAAAAAAAAAAAAAAAAGCAGAGAGAAAGAGAAACATATGAGAACTCAAAACTAGGCGCAGCCCCCCCAACCAAACTTAAACCCAGGCGCCCCTTCCCCACTGAACTCAAACCCAATCGTCGCCCTCCCCCACCCACCCCACCAAACCCCAACCCAGGCACCCCCAACCAAACTCTAACCTAGCACCCCCCTAACCAAACTCAAACCCAGCCCCCTCCATCACCGAACTAAAACCCACCCAACCTTCCCCACAACCCCGGACTCAAACCCAGGCCCCAAAAGCAAAACCAGAGAGAATAGAGAAACATGTTCGTGGCTGGGCATGAGAAACATCGCAAGTGAGGAGGCGAAGCGATGGCTGGGCACGGCGAAGAAGCTTTTGGAGGTGTGGGACCTCCTGGGGGCGAAAAGCTATGCGATTTGCATCCACGAAGCGTACCCAGGGATCCTCGACTAGTCCGCTGGCGACGAAGTCATTGCCGTCACTCCTCATATATGCCATTGGCGCCCACCCCTACGCGAACCCAGCCGCCCCTCCTCTCACACCCCTCCATGTTTGCCAGAAGCTTCGAGAGAAAAAGGGTTTTGGGTCGAGGAGAGAGAGATGGAGGGGAGAGAGAGGAGGTTAGCCTAGAAGAATAGGATTTTTTTATGAGGTTTTTTTTAATTAAATGTATTATTAGATTACTAAAATACCCTCCCAAATTAGATCATATACATTATATGTGGCCTATTTTGTTAGAAATTTAACAAACTTGAACGAAAAGGACTATAATTGTCAACATTTAGAGAGTTTATGGTCATTTCGGCCAAAATTATAAAAATAGCGATCGATTTGTTACCTTATAAAGAGTTTGGTTACCATTTGAGTCAATTACTCTTTTAAAAAATAAGTGGTAAATTTTTAGTGGAATTTTTTAGGATTTTTAAATTTTAAGGGGAGAAAAGTAGAGAAATAAAAAAAAATTAGGAGTATAATTACTTTTAATGAGGCAAATTTTAATTTTTAGTAACAGTAAAGTAGAAAAATTATAAAACTTTTAGGGTAAAACTAAAGGAAATAAATTTTCAATCTTGTTAGATCTGTCATTAACTTTACCATAAAATGCAGAAGTCGAATCCCTCAATCCCAATTTAAAAAAAAAAAGACTACTGCACGAGAAAATATTAAAAAATATTCAACTATACTATAATAGTGTCTTTATCTTCAAATGATTCAGAATTTCTGATGGAATTCTTGCTGAATAATTGCATTTAATAGTTGGTATGTAAACACTTAACACATATATGTTGATGTGAATCCCGTTAAGAATAACGAGACCCGACAACGAAAAGGAATCCAAGAACGTTTTATGATCAGGTTTGGTTGGGAGACCTCGACCCATTGCTTCAACAAAAACAAGAACCTTGATATATTTGACCTCAACCCATTGTTTAATGCGAAATAAGAATCTCGGTATAAGAAAGACGTCACAAACGGTGGTAGAAATCCGTTTGATAAGTCGATAGTGAACGCCACGGAAAATTCTGATAAGTTCGAATAGTTCATCAAAGAATCAAATAGAAAATACTCTCACATTTCTGAATAATTACTTCTCCTTTCACTTTATTTTGTCTTTTGCTCTCAGTTTTTTGTAACATTGGTATCAGAGCTTGGTTTGGTGATAGAGTGAAAACATGTGAGGTCAGGAGTTAAAAAAAAAAAAAAGAGTGATTTAGAGTTGGTAGCTGTAGCTTTTTTCTATTTCACTTGGTTTCTATTTTGCAGCAGCAGCAGCAGTGAAGAGATATGACCTCTGAAAATTTTGTACAGCCAGCTATCTCTCGCTTTGATGGTCACTATGACCATTGAAGTATGATGATGGAAAACTTCTTAAGATCCAAAGAATATTGACAGGTTGTCTCAGATGGAATAGAAGAACCAGCAGCTGGCACAGCAGTGACGGATGCACAGATAACAAAACTAAGGACAACGTTTGATGGATCTCAAAGCGAAAAATTATCTTTTCCAAGCAATTGATCGCTCAATCTTGGAAACCATTCTTTGCAAGGACACGTCTAAGCACATTTGGGATTCCATGAAGAAGAAGTACCAAGGTTTCGCAAGGGCAAAGAGGCAACAGCTTCAAGCACTTTGTTCGGAGTTCGACACTCTACAGATAAAATCGGAAGAAACAGTCACATATTACTTTTCACGGACGAAGGCTGTTGATGCCGAAAACGCCTCCGGCAGCAACACCCAATGTAACAGGGTTGTCCGGTCAGAACAGGCCAGTCTCTCCGCCGTCAATCACCTGCAAAATGGAAGCACCTTGAGATGATGGGGACACCGGTGTGGTGTCTGCCGCGGGCACTCCGATGCTTAAGTTAGCGAGGGAACTGATGAGCGTAGGGAGAGTGTGCTATTTAACATATTACATACTTGTCGCTAAAATTTAGCAACAAAAAAAAAAAAAAACTAATAGAATATATGCAAATGTGATATTTTTTTGAAAGGAAAAATTTGACATCGATTGCATTGAAGATGATTTAAGAATGACAAACTATAAATATATGACACTACCATATATGGTACAAACAAAAAAATAAAAAACAGTAACGGCATGCTTTATTTGTTGTTCTATTTGTTGAATAAAGTAATTATTATGTGCTAACATTTCTCTTTTGAAAATTGAGCTTGTAAATTATGAAAAATATTTTTTGGTTCTAATTGGGTAAGACACTATTTTTTGAATAATTATAGGTTGGATTTTTTTTTGAATTTTTTGAATTTTAACTTGAAAGTGTGAAATTCAAATTTAGAAATTATTGAAATCATCATCCAATTCCATAGGAAAATTATCATGCAATTCAATTTGTGATCGTTACGTTTCAACTTTCTTACTTATTATGTATTCATTTACATAATAAATAATTATAATCATATTTATAATTGATCTTTTTGATAAAAAATTCAAACTCTTGGCCATCAATACTAGGGGTGGCAATTCTTGTCACGTGTCGAATTCGTGTCGTGTTTGAGCCGTGTTGAATTTTTTCTTCTCCAACCCGAACACGACCCGCGACACGAAAACGACACGAAACCGCGACACGAACACGACACGAAACCGTAATGGCTTGACACGACACGACATGAACTGGACCCGCGACACGAACTTAACTCGCGACACGAAATTGACCCGTGACACGAATTGGACCCGCGACACGAAGTTGACACGAAATTGACCCGAAATTGACTCAAAATTGACACACGACACGAAAATTGACCCAAAATTGACCCGAAATAGTGACCCGAAATTGATCCGAAATTGACACGAAACTGACACGAAATATTGACACGAACTTGACATAAATTTGACCCGAACTTGACCCGAAACTGACACGAAATTGACACGAAAACTAACACAACCCGCGAAATTTTCGTGTCAAATTTTCCCAACCCGAACACGACCCGCCACCTATTTTTCCTAACCCGAACCCGCGAAATTCGTGTCGTTTTCGAGTCGTGTCGTCGTGTCGCGACCCGTATTGCCACCCCTAATCAATACTAACAATTTAATATGCTAATAACTTGATAAAGAATGAATAACAGAAATTAGGATTTAAAAAGAATAAAGAGAAATCCAATCCAAATGTACTATGCTACAAACTTAGTGTGGTCTACTTTGAGTTTGCATATGTTGTCTTACCTTGTAAAAAAAAAAAAAAAGCCACTTGGCGAGTCCCACCTCGACGGTAAATGAGGACCTAGAGTGGCTTATAAATGTCTATAGATTCTCTTTCAATCAATAATTGCCTAAAGTTATAACTATTAGGGTCCACTTAGTTCCTCTCTCTGAAGGCTTTTGTGGTCGATCGGCTATGTGGGTTTGCATGTGTTGTCTTGCCTTGTTTATACCGGAAAAATTTACTTATCTAAACTTATTATTTGACACTTTTTTTTTAACAATATAGAACATATGACTCTTATTTATTAAAAATAAATAAAAACAGTCTTAGATTTTATAATTGATCCAATTTTCAGTATTCTTTGTGAATCAACGAATTTTGATGTCAATTTATGGTGTTTTACGTGAATTAACGAATTTTAAAGGATTTTCCTTGTATTATGTGCGAATCAACATGTTAACTACTCTATTCCATTTTTTTTTTTTATTGTTTTACTGTTCTAATACACGTTTATGCTGCATCAGAAACACACCATTCATTTTATTAATACAGGTTAAAATTATCATAGTCGTTCTTGCGATATTTTAAAACAAACTTTAACACTCATATTTTCTCTTTCTTTTTTGAATATTCTCTTAAAATTTTAATTTCTCTTATCATTATCTCTTTTAATTAAATACAACATTGACAAATACTTTTTTATTATATATCCTACTGAAATAATATTTTAAACGTCTTTTAAACGACTCTCTTGTATATCCACATCAAGATATTTAAAAATATATATGTATGTTTTAATAATAGAATGTTCTACTCTCTCAAATTTGAACTCACATTCTCTGTCTAGTTTTGGTGATTCAGATCGTGTATAATTAATTATATTTTGACATATCATTAAATGAAGTTATATTTTAAAATATAAAAAATTAAGATAAAAAAATTTAATTGAAATTAAAATAACAAACAAAACAGATCCAATAACAACTCCTCGGCACTTTTCAAACTCTAGAGGGTGCGAAATTTAGACAGCACTTTTCAAACTCCTTTGCGCGTGGGAATAGAGCTTAGGAGTTGTTTTGGGGAAGTGAAGGGACAAAATAAAGAAGCATCACAGCACGTGGGCTGTACGGCGAAGTGAGGCCGAGAGAAGTGGGTGCCCGCGGTGACGTGGCCAAAGGAAGGAAGGGAGGCAGAAAGAAAGACAGACAGACAGACAGAAAGCGACCGCCGCCGGTGTTTAGCAATTTGGCTTGGCTTTAAGTTTAGCCTCACACCTCGTCACAATCCCACCCTTTTCTTTCCCCTTTCCAATTATGGATTTCGTGACTCAGTGGGTACCTATTCCCTTATCAGCACTTAATTCCTGACCACGTGTTGACATCATCTTCCCGTACAACCCACTCCACTCGTCTCTCGCTATCAGAACCAATAATAATAATAATAATTAAATAAACAAGTAAAAAAAAAAAAAAAGAAAAAAAGAAATTTCAATTCCTAAATTGGGTGTGGTCGGCCAAATGGCAGTAACCCCACGCCCCTGTTGGAGAAAGAAATGAGGAGAAATCAGACACACTATTACGTGTTATGGCCTCAAAGCAATGCCGTATTGATCCTGCTTGGTTAGTTGGCTCCCTTTTTTTTTTCCCCTCTCTTCTCTCTCTCTCTCTCTCTCTAAATTATGTGTTGATAGAATTTTTTTTTTTTTAGCTCAACCGATTTCAGCCAGATCAAGATTAGGTAGATAGCCTAATCAACATGAAAGAGCTTTACCTGAAGAAAAGACGATGACAAAAGTGTTTTTCAGTAACGGTTTATAATCATATTTAAAAAAAAAAAAAAAAAAAAAAAAAAAGCAGCTTAATGGGGTCAAAAGTTTTAGCATTTTTTAAAAGTGAGAATGAAGCGAAACAATTTTTTGCTGACCTTCTATGTCAAGTCAAATGGATTAAAGGAAATATAAACATAAATAACCAAATTTAAGACTTGCTTTAGACTACAAAATTAACCCAATAAGAGAAAATCGTACATATTTTAAACAGGTAATTTTATTTTAGTATTTTGTAAGCAAGTAACTCTTGTAAAATGACGTAAAAATAGAAGAAGGTTAACCAGATAGTCCAGAAATTGAATTCTCTTAATTTTGGACATAACCAATTTAGTTGGCAGTCTGCATCCGGTTAACCGAATTGTCCAAGAATTAAGTTTTTCAAAAGTAAATAACAATTTTTAAAAATATTTAAAATAAATAACAAATTACAAATCTAATAAATAAGTAAACAATTAATTTACTCTTAGTATATCTATTATCTACTGCTATTTATTATAAATTTTTAAAAATGAGCACGGAAAGGCATGAGGCCGAAAAACTCAAAGCCCATTTAATTAGATCAAAGACAAATCCAGCCCAAAGTTATCACGTGAAACCGTAAAGGGCCCTTTTGATATATTCCACGAAATCATGGCTTGGATTGATTTTTACCGCATGAAAAAACTCTTGTAAAAAATACCATAGATGATATCATAAATACTTATTTATCTATTTATTTTTAAATACTTTTTAATTGATATCCATATTGTAATCGTTTGGTTACCAAATGGTAACTAGTTGGTAACCAATTAATTACTGACCGCCGGCGGGTTACCAGGTGGTTACCAACCAGAAACTTGGTAATCAAATAGTAACCAACTAGTTATCAACCAGAAACTTAGTAACCAAGTGGTTACTGGTCGAAAACTTTTGATTTTGGTAGATTTTTTAGCTTCCGCTATTGGAATATTTAAAAAACCACCATATTTTAACAAATATCACCAAAATTTTATAAAAATCATAAACCATAAACACCAAAATTCAATAAAATTCACAAAAATATCATAATTTCTAAATTTTGTCATCGGAATATTAAAGAAAGTTAAAATCCATCATTGAAATCCTTAAAAATTTAACCAAATTCCACTAAAAACAATTTATATAGTTCGGAAATTGCGAACTAGATCGGAATGGATCTCCTACTCCATGCAATCCCGAGCAGAGATCCAATGTCTGACACTGAAGGAAGATTGTGCAAAGGACGTTATAGTTGATATCCTCTCCACGGCCGGGGCGAGAGAACATGAGTGGAGGAGATTCGAATCTCCTTGCTCACGGTCACTAGATCTCCTCCGCGTGAGCTCGATCGGAGCTTCAGACGTCGGCGAAGGTGGAGGTGCGAGGTTTTGGCTCGGGATCGGGCAAAAGAGAAACTCTAGCGGCCGGATCTCCTATGCAAGAACCTTGATCAGAGCTACGAGGTAGTGCGGTGCCTCGTCGGAGCTCGTGGAGACAGATTGTAACAATAGAATCGCAATAGCCTTGTTAGAGCTTGTGGTGGCGTGACGGTGGATTGATGGATCGGTGTGACGACAGAGAGGGGAAAGAAAGGGAAGGGAAGAGAGAGAGGGAAGGGTGGTTTGTTGCGTGAAAGGAGAGGAGAGAAAGAGGGGGAAAAGAAAGATAGAGAGAGAGAGGGGGAGTAGGGAGGAGAGAGAAAAATTGTTGCATGAAAGGGGAGAGAGAAAAAGGGGGTAGAGAGAAAGAAGGGGAAGTGAAGATGAGAGAGAAAAAGAAAAATTTTAAATTAGTTTTTAATTTATTATGACATCATCAAATTTGTATTTTTTTTTGCAAACTTTTTAAGCTATAGCAAAAATCAATTCACCAATTTTTATTTTTATTTTTTGTGGCATACCACTTAATTATCCAATCGCAAAACAACTCCACGCCCATTTTATAGCAACAAAGACAAGGACAAGAGGTGAGGCTTTTCCTCACACTTATAAACTGTCCACATGTTTCTTCCACAACCAATGTGGATTACCTCAACACATGCTTAGTCATTTGAGCGTGTTTTCGTCATTTGACCGTCTCATAAATCATGGTTTACCTTACTCCCAAGTTCCTGAGTTGAGTCGGGGGTTTGTGTTGCTTCACATGATTTGAATTTGTCCTTACATTGAGCTTTTGGTGTGAGGTGATAGTTCGAAAATGTTTTCCAACACCAAAGGTGTAGAACTATTGTCTATTATAAATGCTTCTTAAATTATTATTCGAATTCAAAGGATCCTCGATCAGTATCATTCAGCTTACATGACGATAATAAAAAGAACTAAGGGCATGTTTGGTTGATAGGTTCATAATTTTAGTTTTTAGGTTTATTTTTGTTTTTTTATGAAAAGTCAACAAAAAATTATAATTAATTTTTGAAAGTCAACTAATTTCAACCTAAAATTTCATCTCAAACCTGTATTCCAAACGCATGCTAAGTTTGATTATAATAAGTCATGGTATATCCATTATTGTATTATATTAATGGTTTCTCTCTCTCTCTCTCTCTCTTTTTATTTTTAATTTTTTTAATTTTTGTGTTATCCCAAGTTTAAAAAAAAAAAACCATACCATAAGCATAAATAATTTAGAAAATGCATTTTTTTTTTCTGTGAGAGATCAAAAAGGGTAAATATGTGGCAAAACCACTTTTATATACCCTTTTGGTAAATCTCATTTCTAAACTGTTAAGATGCAGTCAAACGGCTGAGATGTAGTTTGTGTATGATAACTATAGTGCACTTTACCTCATAATAATATAAACTAAGAAATTAAAAAAAAAATAACAAAAAGAAATTGAAAAACAAAAATCAACTTGCTCCCCCTGAGGCTCGACGTCGAGGGGGGGGGGGGGACTCGTCGCCGGTTTTTGGGTGGGCGTGCTGGCGACCGTGGTAAGGGGTTTTGTCGTTGGGGTGGGGGGGCTCATCGCCGGGGTCGAGGTAGGGTGCGTCGGGGTCTGGGTGCGGGGGAGGGGACTCGATGTCACAGGGGTGTTGGGTCGCGTCGATCTACTGCGACCTGCAGGGGGTAGTCGATGGGTCTTTGGGGGGGGGGGGGATCTAGACATGTCTCGATGGCAGGGGTTGGGGGGGTGGCGGGTACTCGACGTTGGGTTGGGGGGGGGGGGGTCGTTAGTTTTTTTTTTTTAAATTTATTTTTAATATTTTAGTCTATGATAGTGTAGATAATGTGCATTATAACTATTATACACAAATAACATCTTAGTAGTTGATTACATCTTAATGATTAAAAAATAAGCTTTATTTTAGCCGTTGATTACATCTTAATAATTAAAAATAAGTTTTACTGATAGGGTATATAAGAAGATTTTTTTTTGAAAAAAAAAATATAAAGAGGATTTTACTGAAATCTTTTCCAATGAAAAAATGCTTTTTATCAAGAATAATTGTTTATAATTACGCGGAAATAAAGGGGGTGTTTGGTTTGTTAGTCCAAACTAACATTTTCAAACTTTTTTTTGTCTTTTTCCTAAAAAATTTTTGTCTTTTTCCCAAAAAATTTTTTATCTTTTCTGAAAATTCAAAAAATTTACTATTGAAACTTAAAAATTTCAACTCAAACTTACACACCAAACACCCCCAAAGTTTTTGGTAGACCAAGGTAGTGCGAGTGGGAGTGGGATCCCCCCTATTATTCTTAATGGTCAACGTTTTTGTACTTTCTACGCAACACTCTAAAAATCACGCTAAAACGTTCTTATGACACGTCACAACATAAACGGACACTGATGACGTGGTGCAACTAGATTGTTTCTTTTGGTTCCGACGGCATCCGGTGCATCCACACAGACTCAACCCATGAACACGCACACAAACAACAATTACCCATGGCCATCTCCCCAAACGGAGAAACTTCAGAGAGAGAGAGAGAGAGAGAGAGGCGCCATAGGACCGAGGACGGAGGTAGAGGAAGAAAGAAGAAGATGAACAACCCAGGTAAGATCGAAATACCATTTTCCTATTATATATTCCGAATCATATATATTCCATGCTTCTGAATGCGGCACAAAAATGAACATTTCTATATAAATCTTAACAATGGAATCGTTTCTCTCTCTCTCTCTCTCTCTCTCTCTCTCTCTCTCTCTCTCTTTTAATTTTTTTTTTTAAATTTTTTAATGATTACTATCGAGTAATTTGGATGACTCGGTGAAGAAACGGGTGTTTGATTTAATGGGGTCTCGATGTTCGAACTACGGTCTGGACATAAGAGAAAATTCCGATTTTTTTCTTTTCTTTTGTTGACTTTAATTCTGATTTTGAGCTGTGAATTTGAATATTTAGATTGGTTTTACTTTGAATTATTATTCTGTTTTGGGTATAATTCATTGTGTTTACATGCTGTACTAGTTGCTGGGCAGTATAAATAACAACATAATTGGATGTTGTTCAATTGTTGTTACCATGCCAAGACTCTCTTATTTTTTTTTTTTTTTTGGGTGATTTTTCTAGCTTGCACCTTAAGAATATGAAGGTGGAATATCTGAATAGCTTTGTTCTTTTGAAAAATTTTCAGACATCAAGCTTTGTGCCTGGTTTCCTGTGGCGGATTTCTAAATGTTGTTTGGGTTGTTGTGAACTTGGAACAAGAACTTGAACATGGTCACATGCTTCTAGCTCAACAATGAAGCGTTACGTCTACATCAACGATGACGAATCTTCTCATGATCTCTATTGTGCCAATCGAATATCGAACACGAAATATAATGTGTTGAACTTCCTCCCTAAAAATTTATGGGAACAGTTCAGGTGATTTGTGTATTGATGCTGTTTATTTTATGGTTTTGGTATTGGTTTTCATAGTGAATTATTTTACGGCATTCAAAACATTTCTAAATTTGTAGCTTGCGTGTATACGTTCATATGTTGGTCCCTTTTTTTTTTTTTTTTTTTTTTTTTTTTTTCATTTTTTCATATTATGGTTTGGGTATATGACATGGTTAAGTCCTATGTTTTAGAGAAATTTTACTTTTATGCTCTTTCATTTTACCTGGCAAATTCGTATTAGGCCTTTAGTTTAATTTCATTTTTAGGGGTGGGCTGTTCTGTTATAAATTTTGAGATGCATTCTTGTTTCCTTTTCTCCATTGCCTCTTACAAATTGTATCTCTTTTTTCAGCCGCTTCATGAACCAGTACTTTTTGCTGATAGCTTGCCTTCAGTTATGGTCTCTAATTACTCCAGTAAATCCTGCTAGTACATGGGGTCCGCTTATTTTCATTTTTGCGGTCTCTGCAACAAAAGAGGCATGGGATGATTACCATAGATATCTTTCAGACAGGAAAGCAAATGAGAAAGAAGTTTGGGTTGTGAGGCAGGGCATAAAAACACATGTACTAAAACCTTTCTCTCTCTCTTTTTTTCCCCTATCACTTGGATTTGATAATTTTTATGTTTTGTTTGTCTTTAATTCTGAGTAACTAAGTTATTGTATTTTTTTTGTTTATCTGTTCGTATCGTTGTAGATTCAAGCACAGGATATTCGGTTAGGTAATGTAGTGTGGCTCCGGGAGAATGATGAAGTGCCGTGTGATCTTGTTTTGATTGGGACTTCTGATCCACAAGGCGTGTGCTATGTTGAGGTAAGCATCAAACCCTTGAATCTTGATAGGGAATTGGCCATGTTGGGAGAAGCTAATAGAATTTTGCACCATTTTTCCTTTTATTTGTTTTGAATCGGTGGCAGGTACCAAGGCTTCTAAAGTAAACCATTAAAAAAGATAATGAAACAGACCAAATGTTCAAGTGAGCTTAAGAAAGTTGTTTTGCAAACCTAAACCTTAGTAGGTTATTGAACTAGTTCATTTCTATTTGAAACCCAGTAATTAAGGTTTCCCTTTCTCTCACCTTGTACATGGGTTCCCACAT
Organism: Ficus erecta; assembly: GCA_008635985.1. Classification (NCBI taxonomy): domain Eukaryota; kingdom Viridiplantae; phylum Streptophyta; class Magnoliopsida; order Rosales; family Moraceae; genus Ficus; species Ficus erecta. The sequence goes on from BKCH01001474.1 coordinate 24,549, forward strand.
TTACAATTACAAGATTACTGAATTTCTGGAATAACAAAAACTTGTTTATTCCTATTAATTGCGATTCTTAATCATTCTTACATTCCAAAAAGATTAATTATTGACCTTCATGTCCTTTTGATTTTCAAGAACCTAATAAAATAACCTTTTGCAGACGGCTGCTCTAGATGGTGAAACTGATCTAAAGACTAGGGTCATTCCCTCGGCTTGCATGGGGATTGATCTTGAACTCTTGCACAAAATCAAGGCAAGCTTTTCTGCAGAGAGTTCTGTTGGTTCTCCTTCCTCCATTTCTGTCGTAGTCTTATTTTTTTTTCCCACTCCCATGCAGGGTGTGATTGAGTGCCCTGTTCCTGACAAGGACATTAGAAGATTTGATGCAAATTTGAGGTTGTTTCCTCCATTTATTGATAATGATTTGTGCCCATTAACCATTAAAAACACAATTCTTCAGTCATGTTACTTGCGGAATACAGAATGGGCTTGCGGAGTAGCAGTTTATACAGGCAAGTTCCTCTATTCTTGTTGTCAAGGTCATATAGCTAACTGTATGCCTGTCTTCTTTTCATGTATGTCTCTGTGTGTACTTATTTGATCAACGGGAAAAGGGAGTGGGAATGCTAATAGATGGTAAAAAAAACCAAACCAAGATCAAAATTTGTAATAAAGCAGCATAACATGTGATGAAATTGTTGCATCACATCAGACCAACACCAATTGTGCCAACTAGGAAGTATCCTAGGGCTCCCATCAGTGCTGGATAACAGGGAAGAACTTCCTGGTAATACGATGGAACAACGTGATTTGGATACCGAGGCATGTTATTTATAAATCAGTTATGTGGTTGAGGGTTGAGGGCTTCATTGTCTGCAAGGCAATCTAATCGTTTTCAGTGTTGGAATTGTCAGCCATCTGAGGGAAAGAGGGATTTTATGAAGCTAGTATTTAATAAATAGAGTTGTTTACCATTAACAACTCATTCTGTCTACTATTCTTATGTTTATCAGGGAATGAAACCAAGCTGGGTATGAGTAGGGGATACCTGAACCAAAGCTTACGGCCGTGGATGCATGATAGACAATTGACTGGAGCTATATTTGTATTCCAAATTGTGGTCGTCATGGTTCTAGGAGTAGCTGGTAATGTATGGAAGGATACAGAAGCAAGGAAGGTGAGTGGGTTTTTCTTTTTCCTCTTTCATATGTGTGACTTCATGGTGGTTTTAACATCTTTAATTATCCCAAAGAAAAAATTGGAAAAACAAACCACATCTTATAAACTTGGTGAATATCGCATAGATTTTTGCTTTTGCTTTTGTTTTTCGTTTTTTCCACGTATACTTTCACCTTTAAAGGATATTTGTCCCATTTGCAGCAATGGTATGTACAGTACCCTGAAGATGGTCCGTGGTATGAACTATTGGTCATCCCTCTTCGGTTTGAACTGCTTTGTTCCATCATGATACCCATATCAATTAAGGTATATTATTGCAGTTATAATGTAAAAGGAAATTATTGTTTTATATATAATGTCTATTAGAACAAAATAGGAGTATCATAAATTTTTATTAATAAAAGTTGACTTTCTCAAATTTGAAGATCGTGTACATCTCCATTAATAGTCTCTGAAAATGTGAACCACATAAACCTTTGGCAGGTATCCCTTGATCTTGTGAAGGGATTATATGCAAAGTTCATTGAGTGGGATAATAAAATGATTGACCATGAAACTAGTACTCCGGCCCATGCAACAAAGTGAGTTTATTTAGTTTTGGAGAAAATGCCAATGATTTCAAATATGTTATTGTTAATTTTTTTTGAATATATGATAATAGTGTATATGATATGTGGCAGTACAGCAATTAGCGAGGACCTGGGACAAGTTGAGTACATTTTGACTGACAAAACTGGTACCTTAACCGAAAATAGGATGATCTTTAGAAGGTGTTGTATTAATGGCATTTTCTACGGAAATGAAACAGGAGATGCCTTGAAAGGTTTGTTTCTTGTCTTGATAAACATGTAACCTTATTTTTGTTACATGTGCTTGTTGTAATTTAAAAAGGCTGCACTTGTTTGGACCACATTATTTTATTTTGGTGTCAAGTTGACCGTACATCTGAAATGCACTTTATAGATGATTTATATATCCCCTTATGACATATCTAGCTTTGTTAGATAGGTATTATCCATTATTGAAGCTCAAGCCGAGTGTTTTTGTGGTAAAAGTATTTTTTTTAAGAAAAAATTTTCTTTCCATGTAGTGCATTCTTCGTTCTTTGCATTACCTTTGTTCATCGAACCTGCTAACATAACATGTGGCCTTTGGCATGAACCATTTTGCGCAATGGACATGTGGTATTCATACTTCCAATGAATGAGCTGCTTAACATGTGGCCTTCGGCATGAACCATTTTGTGCAATGGACATGTGGTATTCATACTTCCAATGAATGAGCTGCTTAACGATGGGATGGGCTTGTTAATTTGGCTGATGTTTTTCTAAAGTTGCATTGATTTATTTTCTTCTACAAGGTGTCGGAACTGTTTTAGATTGACTATGTCTTCTGATTTGTTTCTCTGTGACGAAAAGATGCAAGGCTGCTCCATGCTGTTGCCAGTGGTTCTCCCAGTGTGTGATACGTTTCCTCACAGTCATGGCAATATGTAACACTGTTATACCTGTCCAAAGGTGATTCTTGCTTCTATTTGCAGTTTCTTTCTTCCTTAAAAAAAATCTCCATTAAAAAGTATTAAAAAAATAATGAGATCCTGTGAACTTCTCGTTTAAAGTGTCACATACTTTTGGATTAATGCATGTGAACAAAAAGTGATGCACTTATGAAAGTACTTTAATTATGTGTAGCAAAAGTGGGAATATCGTGTACAAGGCACAGTCCCAGGATGAGGATGCACTTGTCCACGCCGCTGCACAGTTGCATATGGTCTTCTTCAATAAAAGTGGAATATTCTTGGTAAAAATTAGTGATTCTGTTTGGCTATTAGATAGTATTTTCTGATCTTACAGTTAACTTTGTCATTCTGACCTATATATTGCAGAGATCAAGTTCAATGCTTCTATAATACGATACGAGGTTTTGGAAATTCTGGAGTTCACTTCTGATCGGAAAAGAATGTCGGTTGTGGTGAAGGATTGCCAGAATGGAAAGATTATCCTTTTGTCAAAGGGTGCAGATGAAGCGATTCTTCCACATGCAGTTGCCGGGTAACACCACTTTTTCCCTTCTGTGCTAGTTGCAAGTGACTATTAAAACCTTGGTGAAATGTTTTAATTCTTTACCGGCTCTAAGAATTTGTTGCATTTCTTGTTACAACATGGTGATTGTTCTGTTATATTATTTCCCATCCAACCACCACAGAGTAGGTTTTGATTTTTCTGGCCTGCCTATTCCTTTCGTCTTGCAAACTAGTATATGGAGCGTGCATGTCTCTTGCTTAAAAGATTTGTTCCCATTTACTAAAATGTTCTTCCATACATTTTTAGTTACCTGGAGATATACGAATGTTTTGTGCTTGATAGTTTTTGATATACCTCAGGACAGCAAACAAGGACGTTTATTGAAGCTGTGGAGCAATATGCTCAATTGGGTTTGAGGACGCTTTGCCTTGCTTGGTGTGAATTGGAAGAAGATGAGTATCGGGAATGGTCTTCGATGTTCAAAGAGGCCAGTAGCACATTGGTTGATCGGGAGGGTAAATAGGAAATTATGCTTACACTCAATAACAGGAACACATTCATAATGTATGAGTTATCAATCTCTTCACTATTTTGTGCAGTGGAGACTAGCTGAGGTCTGTCAAAGATTAGAACATGATCTTGAGATCCTTGGAGTTACTGCAATAGAGGATCGTTTACAGGTGAAGTATTTCTGCAGGCATGAACTCGAAAAAACTTAAAATAAACATAGATATATTCGTCCTGTTTTCTACTATATGCAGATTTCTCGTCAGGGGGCATAACAAACTGGAATTAAAGATTGCAAATTATTAGCTCAGTTTTAGTAGATACTGAGATCTGTCGTGACATTTTGAATTGCAACTTTCAGGATGGCGTACCAGAAACAATTGAGACACTAAGAAAAGCTGGAATCAATTTTTGGATGCTTACCGGTGACAAGCAGAATACTGCAATACAGATGCTCTTTCTTGCAATTTTGTTTCACCGGGTATTCATATATATATATATATATATGTATATATATATTTTTTTTCTCTTTTCATTCTAACACGGAAAATGGATCCAGAGCATGAATATCTGTTTCAATCTCTGTTTTTGGAGGCTTGACTTGATTCTCCATATAATTTTATGGTTGTCTTCAATTTGCCATACAAAGACATAGGAATAGGAGTCTATATGTTCATATGTTGAGATGCGGCTTAATTTGGGATGAGTGTTTTTTTGTATTTTGTTTTTCACAGTAGCTTGTGCTTAGCTTAATGTTATTATGTTGAGTTTATTTGTTTTACAAAGCTTCTTTCAAGATCTGTTATTTTTTTTTGTTTCCTTGTGACCTTTTTATGGACACTAATTCTCTCGTTGTTCTCTTCTCTGGCTTGACAGAGCCGAAAGGACAACTTCTTTTGATTGATGGCAAAACTGAAGATGAAGTTCGCAGAAGTTTAGAGAGAGTTTTACTTACAATGAAGACTACCACTTCAGAGCCCAAGGTAAATTTACAGAGTTCTATTGCAATCTAAAATTCAGATTAGGTGATGGGTTCCGTGTCATTGTCCAAATTCAACAGCTGTTTAAAAATATTACAGAAGAGTGTCATATTAAACGATTTAAATATTTGAAGTTCCATTATTTTGTTACTAGATTTTCAGTTGCTGTGAAAAATGTGTTGTAAGGTTATGGAAAAGTTGTGTTTAGCATCTTAGTTTTAGATGTTTGGATATCCTTTTTAGGAAGTTATGGTTCTTTCTCTTTCTCCCCATACATTCTTTATTATCTATAGTTGGGTTTGGGTGTATCTTTATATGTTTATTTGTTTCTTTTCCTTCTCTCCCTCTTTTTTCTGCAGGACGTGGCATTTGTTGTTGATGGCTGGGCTCTTGAAATTGCACTTAAGCATTATCGAATAACTTTTATTGAATTAGCAATTTTGTCAAGGACTGCTATTTGTTGTCGCGTAACACCATCCCAGAAAGCTCAGGTGATCCTTATCAGGATTAAAATTTTTTTTTTCAATTATTTGTTTGCAAAAGAAAACAGACACATAGATAAATATTTATTGTTTCCAAGATTTTTGCTCAACTTTTTTCCTCTATGGATGATTATTATGTTATGTCATGAATGTAAATCGAAGAGGGTCAGTTTATGTGTATGGTGTACAATAAGCAACTAATCGTAGTGTATTTTCCTTCTTTCCTCTATCCTTTTTCAATGGAGGAAGAAATGACTGACAAAAATATGGACTATGTAATATTATCTTTTGCAGCTTGTGGAGATTTTGAAATCATGCGACTATAGAACGTTGGCCATTGGGGATGGTGGGAATGATGTGAGGATGATACAACAAGCCGATATTGGAGTTGGCATCAGCGGGAGAGAGGGACTGCAGGCTGCAAGGGCCGCTGATTATAGCATAGGGAGTAAGTTGTTTATGCTATTGATTCTATGTAACGCTAAAAAAATTGCTTTGATTCTGTTAAATATCTATCCTATAAGCCTTGAAATGTGCTAACTGCTTCTTCTGGTTTGCAGAGTTTAGGTTTTTGAAAAGATTGATACTTGTCCATGGGCGTTACTCTTACAACCGCACAGCATTTTTGTCTCAGTACTCATTTTACAAGTCCCTGGTCATATGCTTCATCCAGATCTTGTGAGTTCCTTTAGTTATTGTCATCAAGTCTCAGCTTTTCAATTTCTCAACTAATTAGCTTGTAAACATTCTTCCTTTAAAGTATTAATTTTTGTGAATTTTTGCATACTGACTTTGGCACAATTTCAGTTTCTCTTTCATTTCAGGTGTATCGGGTACTAGTCTTTTCAATTCTGTTAGCTTGATGGCTTATAATGTTTTCTACACAAGTGTTCCTGTTCTAGTCAGTGTCCTTGACAAAGATCTTAGCGAAGAAACAATAATGCAGCATCCACAGATTCTGTTTTATTGTCAAGCGGGAAGGTTCGACTTTATAAGAATCATTCTCCTTATCTTTTCCGTTCAAATATGTTTGTGTTTTTCCAATGGAAATGCTGATGGGTATTTACTCTCACCTAAATAATTGTGTGCACTATTATTTTTCATTTTGGGGTGACAGGCTTTTGAATCCTAGTACGTTTGCTGGATGGTTCGGGCGATCCCTTTTCCATGTGAGTTGTGTTTGTTACGTTTGTTTTTGCTCCCTTGGTTCAATTTCAAGTCCACCGTATAATTTGATGTCACACACTGAAAAAATCATGCTGAGGTCACTTAGTGAGTCTTGACACTAATTGGAACTCACAGTTACTCAACGAACCACTCGAGAGGGGGAAAAAGAAGGAAAGACAAAAGTGATCGCATTCTTCCTAAACATCTTGTTGATTATCACTGTTAGAAGAGAAAATCCATGTCTTGAGGATCAGTAGTAGCACGAGAAATAGGAGATATGGCTATTTTGAATGTATTAATTCTGGAGTAACTACATATCATACCATGGATCACTGTTGACATCTATGCCAAACTCATGTGAATGATTTAAGATTATCCTCTAATTTGACTGTCTTAATCAAAATATTATGCCTGTTACTTATTATTCCATTAATACTGATACCACTCTTGATGTCCAGGCAATTGTTGTATTCGTTATCAGCATACACGCTTATGCTTAAAAAAAGTGAAATGGAGGAGGTCTCGTTGGTTGCGCTCTCTGGTTGTATTTGGTTGCAGGCTTTTGTTATGACATTGGAGACAAAGTATGCTTCTTTCCTTTACTTAAAATTGTAGATTCACAAGTGTCTTATTTGAAGCATATCTTTGCTGTACCGAACGTTCAACTTGCTAGTTTTTTTAGTGCCTTGGCACAATAGCCAACCAGAAACTTCCAAAAAATGTTGATATTATTTAGTTTGTCCTGATTGACTGAATTTTCTTTCGTTTGATGCCTGCAGTTCTTTTACTATTCTACAACATCTTGCAATATGGGGGAATTTGATTGCCTTCTACATCATCAACTGGATCTTCAGTGCCATTCCGGCTTCAGGAATGTACACAATTATGTTTCGCTTGTGCAAACAACCATCTTATTGGATAACTGTTTTTGTAAGTTTCTCTTTGCGATCTTCTGAACTTACTTCTTCAGTTCTGGCTCGTCTCCTAATAATTCTCGTGGACTTGAAAAGAATTATAACAAGTTACATTGTTTGATGGGGTTCTCTCTGAAATGAAAGCTTTCTTTACGGTACATGGTTCTATGTACTAATACAAATATCCATTCCATTACAGCTCATAGTTGCTGCCGGGATGGGTCCGATTCTCTCTCTAAAGTTCTTCCGGTACACGTATAGACCGAGCAAAATCAACATCCTTCAGCAGGCTGAACGTCTGGGTGGGCCTATCCTGTCACTGGGCAACATCGAGCCGCAAGTGAGATCGGTAGAGAAAGAGGTCTCTCCAATGTCAATTACTCAACCCAAGAACAGAAATCCAGTCTTCGAACCCTTGTTATCGGATTCACCAAACGCTACCCGAAGGTCTTCGGAGCCGGAACCCCTTTTGATTTTTTTCAGTCACAGTCCAGATTGTCCTCTTCCAGCTATTCAAGAAACTGTAAGGACAACTGAGCTATTTACACAAACAGATCATAGGTCAAGAATTCAATACTGCTCTATATATATATTTTTTCTGATGTAAATCAGCACTTTATGTAGTAACATATATATATTGAGTTACTGAATTATTCTTTTCTTGGTTGGCATAAATGATAAATTTCTATCTGTAATTTTATCCACCTTATTGTTTTGTGTTCTCTGATAAGATCCCTGAACTTTCTGTGCAATTTAGAGAATCTTACAACTTTTACGCCCGTTCTAAACTGTAAAAATTACATCAGGATCATGATCGAAAATGGAAAAGTAAGCAAAATTAACCAAATCAAAAGCAGTATTGAATACGAGTGAATTTGGGTGTCTAAAGAAATGAGTTGTTTTAATTATCGTGCGGATAATGTAGTTGGGGAATAAGGTACTAATGTTATGGAGTTCATGTGGGAGGCAATGAATTCTTTATTTCTTTTGCTAAAGGATATAATGAAATGATTTTAAAGAAGTCATTGGTTGGTTGGTGTGGAAGCAGTGGGTGTGCGTCTGCACTTGACTTCAAAAAGTCTGGACCCAAAGTTGGCCAATAATTTTTACGATTCCAACGCCAACTAAAACTGTTTTTCTTACTTCTCTAATAATGTTAGCGGCCCCTAACTTTACAAAATTAATTGTGTGTAACACGTGAGTTTTGTCGTTTTTTAATAATTAGTACTTATTTTATAAATATCACGTCAAAAAAATTAAAAAATTATTTGACGTGCTCATTTATAATATAAGTTGATATAATATAAAAAAAAATAGAATTAGAGATCTCTAACTTGGTGATGGAACTGTTTTGTGATCCCTGGCTTCCCACTAAAGAGGCTATCTAGTCCCCCTTTCCCATTTTTTGAATTATTCAATAGCAAAACTACTGTTTTTACTTGGGAATTGAGATATTTTGTTCCAAAAGCTTTGGTTAAAAAGTACTAAGAATATGACATGAAAGTTTGTCCTCTGATCTGAGGACATCTACTCAATTGTTCTTTAAAAAAAAAAAAAAAAAAAAAAATTAACTCAATATATGCTGTCATGCTGAATTAGGGTGATGTTTATTATTTACTATTATTATAAATTAGATCTTCTGCTTTTAAATGAAGGGTTAACTTAAAGCTTGTAAGTACACACACTCACTTATATTTGTATATATACTGCTATTATTGAATAAAGAATGGTTGAAATAAACTCACCCTCCTAAAGAACCCCAAAAAAAAAAAAAAAAAAAAAAAAAAAAATTTCAACATGCATGTCCCACATTGGGGGATAATTATATCTGACCACAAAGGCATTGAAAAAGTAGTGCCCCCAAGTATATGTCCATGCAGATTTAGATACACATCATCAACATTATGTCCAATTATATATTATACAGTCATGGGGTTTGGTGGGCCTGAGAATCAACTAAATCCTGCATCCACAATATGTCAGCCATACCTTTTGAGTAAAGTCGGTGAATGAGTCCTAAGCATATTACACACAGAGTATGGGCCTCTTGTCCAAAATCAGAGCAAAATGCAAATTTTGATCTCTAAAAAATTAAAAGAACAATTTGGAAAAATGTAACCATCCCCTTCCCAAATTTACCAAAATGTCAATACGGGGGGGGGACCCCTCCGAAAGCCCTATCATGGGTCGTTTTAGCATGGGCTGCTCCCCCACTCCACACCATTTCTTGTGACTCTCAGACAAACCACTACCTAACCCCCAGCCAAAACAAGCCCTGCCACTACAACAAAAGAAAGAAAGAAAAATAAAAAAAAAGTTATCTACAGTAAAGGTATCTTTAATCGAACTATTAATACTTGTTTTCAATCGTTAGATCCGATTAGAGTCATATTAAAATAAACAAATATGTAAAAAGGTGTAAAACAATGTCATATAAATAGTGTAATTATTTTATTTTATTTTATTGAAGGACTCTACAATAAGTTATGAAGAAAGGGTCTATTAATAAGGTTAGTAAAAAAGATAGAAGATCTCAGTTTCTATTCAGAAGATTCTATTTTAAATTATCGGATTTATATCAAATAAAGTTGATATGAATACTAACTAATATACTTTTTCTAATTATTTTGACATGACTTTCATTATATCTAAAGTTAAAAAATATATATAACCCTGTGAAAGAATTAAAAAAGAAAAGAAAAAAATTTAATCCCAAACAGAGGCTCATGGGTGATGTGCCTACCATCCTAGCTGTCTTTCAGATAAGTAGCCCTCCTAGGAAACAAATGGTATTGCCATTATTATGGAATGGGTGCGTTACATGATATATATATATATATATAGTATATATGTGTGTGTGTATTAAATGTCATCACCTGCTTTTTATGATTAATGCCAAGATTGTATTCTCTGTGGGAATGAGCACAGAAGAATTTTTCTGTGCATGTATATTCGGATTTGTTTCATATACATAGCATCAGAATTTTCTAGTGGAAGTGCTCTAGAATTTTCTGGAGAGTTCCCTCATAATATTGGATTTTATTCAATACTATATGTTGTTAACGATAATACAAGCTAGATATACAAGTACAACTTCGATAATGTAATAATAAAATTAATAAATTATAAAAAGAATTTAGGAGGATGGATGTGGAAATATTTAAGTTGTATCTTATCCCAACAAAGATCAACCGGAGAAAATCATCTATAATTGAAAGAGGCATTTGTTCTACCATTTCATAAAACTAAATACAGCAGCAAAAAATGAAATGTGTGTATTGAATTAAAAATAAATAAATCATGAAACGATCATCTCTTAATTGTATTATGCTATATGATCATCGTAATCTCTCTTGCTATAAAAGAATCATCTTTCCATTATCTCACCTATCCTCTTTTTTTTTTTTTTTGAAGCGAGAAAATGACTTGTTAATCTATTTCTTAACTACAATTAAGACAGATATCAAGAATTTTTCACCAGCTTGTGAAATTTGTGATTTGTTTTCTCCTTGCGAGATTTTCCCTTTCAAAAGGCAATGAAGAAAAAAAAAAAAAAAAACGGACAAAATGCAGATATTTAAATGACATTCTTTATCCAATGAATGGATACCTGAATTTGCTTAGAACTTGTTATATTCCATTAATTCCTTTTCACTTGAATGTTCTCTCAGCGTAATTTAAACTAGCTGCCAGCTACTTAAAAAGTTTTGTCACATCTTCAAAATATTTTTACATTTTAATCCCTTATTCGCGCCGGCCTGAAAACTTTTCAAACTAGTTTTCCATAATTTATTTATTTATTTGAACCTAATTCAACTGTCCTCAAACTTAAATCTAATTTTTTAAAATAAATTTATATAAAAATTAAGTAAAAATATCAACATTATCCCTTGATAAAGTATAATATGTAAGTATTGTACAAAAATTGAGTTAATTGTAATGAATTTAATTAAAAAAAAAAAGACAGAAATGCCAAGAAATTCAGGGGGTCAATTATTGAGAAAAAAAAATTTAGAGACTAAATTACCGAATTCAAAAAGTTCAGGAGGCATTCATATCATACAAATAAATGTAAGCAATGTAACACTTGCCAAGTGGACCATGAGCATATATATTATCTACAAATAATGCCAGCTTATACACATAACCAGAATCTCATTGAAAGGATATCTTTAATAAGTTTCTTATAACCATGACTTTTTAAAGCTAACCCAGAAAAATATATTTACTTATTAGTTATTAATTATACTGGGTTAGGTTTAGCACGTAAATAGTGCATGCAAGTGCAGTTGCTTCACAAATTTAAACGAAAAACTTGAAAAAAAAGAAAAAAAAAAAAGAAAAAAAAAAGAGGAGATTGGAAAAAAGGAAACAGCTGGAATTCCCATTTCCCTTCCAGAAAATGTTCAATAGTCCAGATTACATATTAAAACGAAGACCAAGAGATCAGACCTAGCTTCCTCTAGATTACAAAGAGATAACTTAATTAATTCCCAAAGGGTCTCATCTGATCAGACTCACTCTGGTAATTAACTAATTAAACTTAAAATTACAAGATTCTCTCAGGAGAACTATAGTACATCAACAACTTCATTTATTTAAACAATAATGACAAATGACAATAAAAATAATCCAAATCATCAATATTTTACACCTTAATACCCTTCATTATATATATATATATTATATATAGAGAGAGAGAGAGAGAGAGAGAGAGTGGTCATGTATACATATACACCTGGTGCATGCATATATATATACACTTCCAAAATCACCATCAGCAGCTTTAATTCTTCATCCATCGTTAGTAGTACTGGTTCTTCCATTGTTGATCTACATCAAGAGCTCGTTGACCCACCCGAGATCCGGATCCGAGTTCGACCCGGGATTCTCACTACCGGCACTAGCCCTGTTCTTATTCACAGAAACAGTACCAGTACTAGTACTGGTACTGATGTACCTGTTGAAGAAGTTATCCTCGGACGACAAAGAGAGGTTGTTGTTGTTGGGAGTGGAAGGCGAAAGAATAAACTGTTGTTGATCATCACTGAAAGAAGAATTAACATCCAGCCAAGGGAGAGAATTATTGATATTCCGCTTACCGGAAGAACAGCCGGAGATCGGCGAAAGCACCGGAGAATTATTGGCGGCGGCTTCGGAGGCGAAATGCATGGCTTCCAAGGAGGACATCAGGTCGGTGAGAGCGTTTGTAGCTGACGACGCTGCTCATCGGCGACATCGGCGGCGACGGGTGGGACAGTCCGAGGAGGGTCGATGTCGGCGAGGAGTTGACGGGGGAGCTAGAGTGGGACCCGCAGCAAGCTGCGCAGAGCACGCAGCAGTGGTTCTTGAGGTGGTGGTTGTGGTTGTGGTGGTAGTGGTGGGGGGTGGTACTTCTTTTTGGCCGGAGGAGAGGAGAGCTCCGGTGAGGAGTTGCCGGGGAGGATGCGGAGCTGACGAGGGGAGTGGGCGAAGAAGCAGACCTTGCGCTTGCAGTTCTTGCCGTCCTTGCAGGCCTCGGTGCGGTAGCGGGCAGGGTGGAGCCAGCACTCGAAGACGCCATGGGCGAACTCGCAGGAGTCGCCGCGTGAGCAGCCGCCGCGGCGGTAGTCAGGGCAGACGGTGCCGGAGTAGTGGTGGCGGCGGGGTCTCGCCGCCGCGCCTTCTCGCCCGGGTGGGCGAAGGGGCAGTCGGTCCAGTCGTGGCTGCGGCTGCGCGTGCACCGCCGGACTTTGAACTCGTACATGCGGAAGTGGTCGGAGGAGTACGGGTCGTCTCCGGAATCGGAGTCGGAGTCGGAGTCGCCGGCGCCGGCGTTGTTGTAGGGAAGGTATTCTGGAGGAGAGTCTCGTCAGAGAACATGTTTGCGGAGGCCGAGATTTCTTGGCGGTGGCGGGTGAGGAGCTTCCTTGGTGGGATATCTATGTCTCTTAGGAAATGGCTGAACATATGCTACTCCGAACAGACGCCGCTCATATATATATATATATATAGATGTATATAAATGTCTGTATAGTCGGTAGAAGAGAGTGGTAATAGTACTAGTTAGAGAGAGAGAGAGAGGAGAAGAGGAGGGCGGTGTGTTGATGAGGTGGGGAGCAAGGGTGGGAATATATAGGGGGGTTGGTTGGGGAGAGAGAAAGTGAGAGAGAGAGAGAGAGAGAGAAAACAAGGAAGAAAAAGGATGACAAGGATGGAGAAGAGGTATGGGCGAATAGATGCGTGGCTTAATAATATTAGGGATCAGCATGCAAGTTTGGCTATGTGGCAGCTTCACGGTTCATGCTTTTGTGGTTTGTTGTCTTTTGATCATCAATTCTCTCTCTCTCTCTCTTCAAAAGCACTTTTGGAGAGAGAGAGAGAAAGAAGGGATTAGGATTTTAGTATAGAGTTAATGTTTGAGGTCACCATGGGATTGAAGAGTGATATTTTGGTGTTGTGGACATGATGATATATATAAAGATTTCTACTTTATATTAAAGTGTGCAGTTTGGTTAATAATTAAAATTGAGTATCTTCTAAATGGATTGTACTCGAAGCCAAACTAGATAGTTTTTTGTAATTTTTTTTTTTGAAATGAAAAACTAGATAGTTTTAAACATTAATTAATTTGCTGCCTTTAAATTGGCATGTTTATCCATTATATCTTATATTTGGACTAGTACAATTGTATATCTTGAATCAATGTTCACGTATTTCAATGATTTTGGACTCAATTTTTTTTTTTCCCCTTCTTTTGCCCTACCTGATGATTTTGGACTGACTTGAGTAATGCTTCTCAAGGGAATTACATCCAGGCCACTCTTGTTTAACATGCAAAAAATAAAAGACAAAATTATACATTAATATGTATTCATGTATATATATTTATTTATTTTATCTACCGTACAACTTCAAATTTTAATTGGTAATAAAAATTAATTTTAGTGATGACTAAATTTTTAAGGATAGTTAGCTTTACCTTTAAAACTTTCGACTCCTAATACAAAACTATTACAATCATAAATTTATTAACGAGATATTAAAAATACCAAATATAAGAAACCCGGATGTAATAATCAACGGTTTTGTGAATCACAGATGTGAATGTGTGATTGGGAAACAAATGGATAATGATCACGAATACCTAATGTATATAAAGTTAAGAAATTATTAGGGAAACCAATTCTAATTTTAATTTTTAAGTATCAACATATGTGGTATATAAATTGTCATTTTTTTATTAATAAGTGTTTAAAGTATTGACACATCATTTGATTGTATTTATCAATAAAAATATGACATATGAAATTTATACTTAAAAGGTTAAAATTTGAATTGGTATCCCTAACATTATTCAAAGTTAAATGTTTATATACTTGGTTGAGTGGGGCTTCTCAAAAAACAAAATTTCAAACTTAAAAAGGATCATTAAATTAAGGAATTCAAAGTAGATAATTATTACAACGTTGACTATGTAATTAATTACCTTCTTCTTGACTGGACATCCGAGCCATGGAACATCGAAAGTAAGCTCGAGGAAAAGGATTATCCTTGGTAACCTTCTGCCCATATTTTCTCCATTGATACCCATCTTTCACCATCTAAATTCACAACATACATGCAAAAAAATTTAAAAAAAAAAAAATCATAATCCATACATCTATATGTCAATATAAAACATATATATTAGAGCAAAAACATCATCCTCTTTAGAGTAGTAGTACTTCTAGGTTATTCTTGTCTTTAGAATCAGTTTTCACAAAGAACTGGGACGTTTATTGGCTACGGGGAACTGGTTGTTATTTTGTTGTTATCAAACGTCGTCCTGGGTCTCTTCTGAGTACCATTTGTTTCTAATAAGCTTCCTTCCTTGAGATAGCCTTCCAACAATTTGCATTTTTTGCTCGTTACTTGAAGCATGAATCTCAAAGTTTCATTCTCCTTCATACTTTCCAACTCTGCCTGGAGCGATTCCATCTGATCATTAACGGAGAGAAATAAAAATCACAGATCGAAAATAAACAAGCACGAACACCCAAGATTTATACATATTTTAATATGAGACTGCGTCATGTTTCAGAAATTACGTACTTGTTTTGGTTTCGGTGAGAGGCACGAGCATCCATGACTGTTCGTTGAAGATCTTACATAAGATAAACCCCTTCAACAAGAATGGTTCCACCGGTAAAATCTGATGACGCTCAAAAGGAAAGACGTATGCTTGAGGTCCGATAATAAGAATATACCTTGACACACTGAAAATGAATACATATAAGCCTTTTTTTTATTTATAAAACCCCGACAATCAATGGATTTGCCCAATCAATCGAGGGCCAAGACTTAGTAGCATTAGGGTTATTACTAACTCCGCATAAAAGTAACTTTTACGGGACCAAAACACTGTCAAGACTCAGATCCGACGAATAAAACTAACTCGGAAGGTGGAGAAACCATATATGTTATTTTAAGTTACAAAAAGAAATAAAACACTCAAAGAAAAGACGACGAATACATCGTCATTATTACCAAAAAAATCAATAACACAGAAAGAGTCATTGCCGATAAAGCGAACCACATCATCGGGAGAAACTGGATTGCCGAAGTACTTAAAATTAAAATTAACTACCTAGAGAATTCAACAAACGAATTAAAAATGCACCAAAAGCACGTAGTTTGTTTGAGCTTCGAGTTGATTTTATCAGACGGCCTAGAAAATGGTAGAAAATGCGAACGCTCATACATACATGTATATATTTTAATGGTCACTATCGGGACGTTGGGCCATCCGGACACATATTTCGTGAAATGGTTTAGGCCTGATTGTTGCTCGGAGCAACAAGAATTGGCTTACTTAAAAAGAGCCTTGTTCTTTGGAAGATCTATCTCGTGTCTTGATACTGCATGGTTCACTTTACAAGAACTCCGAATCATTCTCTTGAAGCCCATCCTCTTCATCATTAATGATTTGCTTACCCCTAACCCAATAGGGAAATCCCAATTCATTGGGGCTTTCTATTTGATTGTATCGAAAGCCCCAAGGACGCCATGTTCTAGGAACCCAAACTATATGATTGTCACTCTAATATTTACCCATATTGTTGTTTTAGTCACATAATGTTAATCGGATGGTTGTAACAAATTGAGTAGTTGATTAAAAATATTTAATAGAAATAATGAATAGAACTTATTAAATGTGATTTTGATGAGCAACTTGTTGGTAACTTTCTGTCATGGCTTTTTTAAAGTATTTTTAATATTAACAAAATTTTTTTTTTTGAAAGGAACATTAACAATAATGTGAAGAAATTCATTTCTTTTTGAATCTATTCTTGATTAGGATATTTTTTTTCAAATAATTTTTTTTTTTTACGATTTGCCTTTTCTCTCTCCTCCTTCTCCCTTCCCTTCTGTCTCTCTCTTTGCTCTCTCTCTCTTTCTACTCTGCCACTGGCGGAGGACGACTATTTCCTTCTCCCTTCCCTTCTGTCTCTCTTTGCTCTCTCGCGCTTCTCTCTCTCCTTTCCTTTTTTCATTTTATTTTTTCTTAACTCAGGGAAGTATTATTAAAAGAAATAATAATAAAAAATTAACTAAAGTACTCCAATTAAACGACGTCGAGTTTCGTCAAGTTTTTGTTTGCAGTTGATTTGGTTCATGGTGTTTATTCGTGGAATTTTTATGCTTAAAAATAAAAAATAAAAAGAGATAATACTCAGTGAAATCCACAACGTACCGACAGTTTCAGAATTGAGAAATGAAACCAAATTGATTTCAACTTTTTTTTTTTTTTTTTTTCACTCATATATGCTCTTTAAACTTTTGATAAACTCTCGATATTATGAAAAACAATAAACATACATAAAAAAAAAGGATGGTTTTGATTGGAGAGGTTCCAACTCTAGCCTAATATAGACGATATAAATAACAACACAAGAGAAAATAAAAAAGAAAAACAAAAGTAAAAAATAAAAAAACCACTAACAAACAACGACAAAAAGCTTTTTTTTTTTTTTTTTTTGTGGGGCAATTTCACATATAACAACAATTTCCAAAAAAAAAAAAAAAAATCAAATCAAATCAAATCAAATCAACAAACGTTACTAAGGCGAAGGTAATATATAGTGGAAGTCTTAAAAGTTCCCAAAAAAGGGAGGAAAATTTCACAAATTCTTTCAATTACGTTTTTGGTATGAACATGTCTCACATGTACTATAGACTATAACTCTTGTACCTTCAATTTTATAATACGTGTCAAAATACCCTCCCTATTTGTTTCAGTTAAAATTTTGGACGGGACTGTTGACTGATCAAGATAAGTGTATAAATATATATATATATAATATAATTTACAAGAAAAAAAAAAAAAAGGAAGAGAAGTATAGTTTTAAGATTTATTGAATGCCCTTCCTTCCAAGAGAAATAGTTATGGGCCTTTATTTTAAAATATATAAGCTCCCTTGGAGTCTCTTGGAAACAATGAAAATAGGAGAAAAGGTGGGGAAGAAATTCGTCTAAGAATAGAGTAGCAGCTGGTCAAAACTTGACCTAACTCAAGAGTAATTCATGAAAATTTTCCTTAACAAAAAAACAGTTTAAAGCCAAGGCAAAACCATAATATTATACATGTTATTAGTAACGAAAACTTCACATATGATTTCTACTCTAAAATGTAGAGTTCTAATCTCATCAAAATTAAATATAATATAATATATATATATACACCACATATACTACATCTATTATAATAAAATTACTAATTGACATATAAAATATACTTGTTAACTCATAATTATCTTTATGATTCTCGAAGTCTTTACTTAATATCAATTAGTATATCGACAAATTTGATAAGTGTAGACTAACCAAAATTAAAATGCTGGAACGAGTTCGGAGTCATAAGTCTTTATGTTTGAACTTAAGATCCGGTTTTTTTTTTTTTTTTTTTTTTTTTTTTTTTTTTCAAATAATGAAATAGAGATCCATAGAAAAGTTGAATAACCAATACTCTTATTCTAAGATGAACCTCCTTGATAGGAAATACATCAATCATAATTTCGCATGGGATGAATCTAAAAATTCTCTTATAAAGAAGATCTAAAATGTTTGACTAAATACATCAATCATAATTTTCACATAGGATGAATCTAAAAATTCTCTTAATAAAGAAGATCTAAAATGTTTAATTTTCTGATTGTCCAACTATTGATTTCTCACCATTGTCCCACACGGATATTAATATTCCACGTCTAATCTCAATTATATGAAACAAACAACAGTTGACTAACCAACAAGCAAGAAAATACAAACACAGAACATAAAGAGTACTTTGTGCTTGTGAAGAAAACAAGAAGATACATGCAATTTGGTGCATAACATAGTGTAGAAACATTTAGTTAAACAAGAGACTTTCTTGTTTCTTTGGTACTTTGAACACGCACAAACGACACCAAAATTTTGTGCCTAATCCCCGAACGAGATGCTTCTGTTTGATGTTTATGGTTTTATCAAAAAGACTCTTCGATAACTAAAAAGTTTTAGTGAATATGTGGTTTGACACGTAATAACAATTTCCCTCGTTGTTCGAGTCGGGTTGTGAAACAAGAGGTGGATCCCACATTTATGTGAGGACCACCTTTAATTCACAATCCGAATCACATGACTCGAGTTGTTTAGGAGTGCTCTAATTTTTTTTCTCATTTAACCACAACATTATTTGGGAGGAATCCAATTTATGTAAGTGAGGGTAAGAAGTTTTAGTGAATCTGT